>CAUYLG010022277.1:0-82902 GCA_963573385.1 Cacajao melanocephalus
GTGAGAACATGTGGTGTTTGATTTTCTGTTCTTGTGTCAGTTTGCTGAGAATGATGGTTTCCAGGTTCATTCATGTCCCACCTTAAAATTTTCATTATCTCACTCAATATTAAAAATGTAGTGTCTGCAGAAAAGGTGCAATATTTTGATGTGCACAAATTTGTAAAAAGTGCTTATCACTGAATTACCATTTTTGAATTTTCTAAAATAAATATATTTTATATTTTTCGTAATAATATAACTGTATATTTCAAATACCTTTAAAATTGATGTTATAAACTATGCCAACTTTTTTGACATTTCTCATGTGTAGCTAAGCTAATGGTGGTGGTGTCATCTTCCAAACCTTACCCCTACTTACCTGTCTGACATACAAATAACATTTTTATAACAACAAATTATTTTGGTACCCTTTATTGCAGGTTATAACTTTTGGTATTGTCACTGCCATTGAAATGAAAAAGTAAGAGAGAAAATTCTGAAATTTTTTAGGGAAGAATTATACTCCTTTTCTTTGTACATCACAATAGTGCAAATTAAAGGCGTACTTTGTATAAGATCCAACTTATAAATAGCATAATGATTCCCGGCATAAATAATTTTTTAACATCTTAAAATGTTTTAGTCATTATTCAAATCACAGTACATGTAACATTTCCTCATTCTATCTATACAGTATTGTTTTGAGTAAAGGTACATTTATAAACCCCATTTTTCTTTTTTTTTAATTTTTTTAGAAAGAAAAAGGGAGAAAAGAAGAAAGAAAGAGTGAAAGAAAGAAAAAAAAATGAAAGAGAGAAAGAGGAAGAGAAAGAGGGAGAGAGAATGGGATTCTTGTTCTATTGCCCAGGCTAGATAAACCCCATTTTTCATATGAGGAAATTAACACACAAGAAGATACATAGCTAGTAGTAGGCATCAGTTACAAGAACTACGTCTTGAGATTTTGCTCTATTAACCACTCCACCATACCAACTCTGGTAACCACCAATGGGGGAAAAAAAGAGACAATTAATTATACCCATCTTTGAGAAGGAACTAAATTTGAAACATTCAGATGTGAACATGGTAGAGTGTGGAGTATGGAAAACATAAATTCTAAAGAGTTAATTTTAGGAGACAACATAAAGGTTTGGAATCATAAAAACAGAAAATGATTTTTCTCTAAAGACATCGTGACAAGATGTGAAAGATACAGAATCGAAGTGCTTTAGCTATCTACTGCTGAATCGTAAAGCATAACAAACTTAGTAGCTTGAACAAAGACAACTCATTATTTTTCACAATTGTGAGGATTAACTTGGTTTCTCTTGTTCATATATTATTGACTTGGAAGTGGCAGTGTCTGAATGATCCAAAAGGGACTGGCATACCATTTCAGACTAGCAGTTAGTGCTGGCCATCACCTGGGAGGTCAGGGAGCAATATCAGCCAGAGAGCCTTGTTTTTTTCTCCACTTGGCCTTTCCATATGGTTTGGGATTTTTCTGTTTTTGGCTTGGTTTCTAATTTCAATTGCTAGATTAAAAACAATCTCACATTAGTGGCTTAAAACAGCAGCCTTAGTAGTTGGCTCAACAATTTAGATGAAGACTAGTGGGAGAAATTCATCTTTATTCCAGGTTGAATCACCTAGGATTCTTTGGAACTGGAGGATCCACTTCAAGAGAGCCTTACTCAGAAGTCTAGCAAGTTGGTGCTGTCACCTGGGGCTGACACAAGAGCCTCGGTTCTCCTTCAAGGAGCCTCTCTGTGTGGTGAGTTTGAGCTTGTATACGCAGAACAGTGTTTCCGGGTGTCACCTATTTACAGGCAACTGACTGCCCCCTAACTGCAAAAGCAAAACTGCAAGTCATCCTTAAAGTCTTTGACAAAACGTGTGTTCAAAGTCTTTGTTCAATTATGTTGGATTGTCTTCTTATTAATGAGTAATAAGTGTCTTTCATATTCTGTATAACAGATTAATTTTCGAATCAAAGTTTTAGCAACGTTCTTCACAGTCTCTGCCTTGTGATTTCCTGCCTTTTTCATTGTTTGTTTTTTTAATATTATTTAATTATAATTAACATAATGAACTGCATAATTTAAATTGCCATATGTATACACCTGTGAAATCATCATCATAATCAAGAGTACGAACATATTCATCCCCTCCCCACTTTCTTCATTACCTCATTCCTGTTCTTCCTCTCCCAAGGCAACAATTGATCTTTCTCTGTCCCTATAGATTGATTTGCTTTTTCATGATCATGTTTTTATCTTTTTACTAATATGTTCAAATAAATTACATTTTTTAATTGCTAAATTAATCTGGCATTCCTGAGAAGACCACCACTGGATCATGTTATATCATCTTTTATCTTCTTTTTTTATATATGTTGCTGGATTTGATTTTTTCATGTTTAAATAAATTTTTCACACATATTCTTGAAGAATATACTTCATAGCATTTTTCTTATGTTTGTCTGTTTATGATATTGAGGTAATTCAGCCCTTTAAGAAGTGTTCCTGTCTCTTCTAATATCCTAAGCAGTTTATGTAGAATTATTTTATATTTTCTTCAAAAACGTTTAGTGGAATTTAGTAATAAAGGCTTCTACGCCAGGAATTTAGTTTACGGGGATATTATTAGCTATGGGTAGTTAAAATTGTGCATTTAGTTGAAGTTTTGGAAAAACTTGAATAAAACAATTTATAATATTCTCTTAGCATTTTAATATCTGTAGGTTTTAAAGTGATAAGTCCTCCTTATTTTTGATGATAGTAATTCATATATTTTTTCTAATCAATATGGATAGATCATCAATTTCATTATTCTTTAAAAGCTGCAATATAATTTTATTTATGCTATATTTCTGAATGTTTTATTGATTACTAATATGTTTACTAATATTTATTACTTTCATCTTTTAGTTTTTCTTGTTCATATAGTGGAGAATTTGAACATTAACTTAAAAAGTTTTTTTATTTTGCTGTATTAGCCTTAAATGTCGTGTCTTTTCCTCTCAGCACTCATAAGGTGAATAAACAATATTCCCTATACCCATAGAATGGAATATCACCCAGCATCCTCTTGCATACAAAGAAAGAACAAATTGCTGATACAGATAGATGTCTAACAATCTCAAAAATTGTCATGGCAAGTAACTGGTAGAAATCAGACTTAAAAGATTATACGATTGCATTGATAGCAAATATCCTGAAGACCTAAAATTATAGGAATAAAAGCAGATCTATGTTTAACTGGGAACAGGGGTGGGAGTGAGTAGGATTAGCTTCTGAATTCTTTTTGTTTTTGGCTATTATATACTCCTTTATGCTACTATAAACATTCAAATATATATAATTATTCAAGTGCAAATACAAATAGTATATGGCTATTACATAGTGCTATGAATATGGAAGTACCAGAGTATTTGTAGGTACATTTTACTTCAGATAGAAGCCTAAAAATATAACTTAGGTCATATGTTAAAGATATATTTAACTTTAGGAAGAACTCTCCAACTGCTTTCAATTTGACAGCACTATTTTACTTTCCTGTTGGCAATACACAAGAGTCCACATGGCACACCCTGTCTTTGTCTTTTCAGATAAAGCTATTCTATTGAGTGTGTACCAATATGACAAAGCAGATTTAACTTGCAGTTTTCTAATAACAAATGACATTTACATCTTTTTATTAGTCACGTCTTCTGTGAAATTATTTTCAAATATGTGTGCCCTTTTTATTGGATTACTGCTTTTCTTGTTAGAAATTTATTAAGGGATTTTTTTTTAGTTCTGGATAAAATGCCTTTATCAATGATACATGGTTCGCAAAGATATCTTCTAACATATGGCTTTCTCTTTTATGGTGTCTCTTGATTAAGGAGGATTATAATAGTGATGAAGCCCAGCTTACCAATATTTACTTTTATAATTTTTGAATTTTTGTTCTAATAAATTCTTATGTATCCAAAAATACAAAAGCTTCCTCTCTTTTCTTTTTATTTATTTTTAAAATTTTTTTTGAGATGGAATCTCACTCTGTCTCCCATGCTGCTAGAGTACAGTGGCATGATCTGGGCTCACTGCAACCTCTGTCCCCTCGGTTCAAGCCATTCTCCTGCCTCAGCCCCCCAAGTAGCTGGGATTAAAGTCACACACCACCATGTCCAGCTAATTTTTGCATTGTTAGTAAGGATGGGGTTTCGCCATGTTGGCCAGGCTGGTCTCAAACTCCTGACCTCAGGTGATCCTCCTGCCTTGGCTTCCCAAAGTACTGGGATTAAAGACGTCAGCCACCGTGCCCAGCCTTCCTAATATTTCTTCTGCAGTGTTTTATATTATTTATAGATTTCTTATCTAGATTTACAATTTGAGGATAGTTGAAGATCAAGGTAGTTTTTTATGTAAATATTCTTTAATTTCAGCACTATTTCTGGGGAAAACATATCCTTTAGCAATGGTATTATTTTGTTAAAAAATCTTTACCATTAAGTGTGGGTTTATCTCTAGACTCTCATTTCCGTTCTATTGCTATACCCATGTCTAGCTTTATGTTATTAAAATAATATCTTGGTTTCTATAAATTTATGATAACTCTTAAATTAGATAAAGCTAATCTTCCTATTATGCTATTTCTAAAATTGTCTTGGTTATTTCAGATTTTTCAAGTTCATATACATTTTACAACTATCTTTTCAAAATCCACCCCCCAAAAAAGCCTGTTAAGATTCTTAATGGAATTACCCTGGATCTGCAAATGAATTTAAATGAAATTGCCATTATAGTTTTTTCTTTCTAGTCCTTGAACATAATATGTCTATATATTACAGCTTTCTTTAATTTGTCAACAATGTTTTACAGTTCTCAGTGATTAAGTTTTAAAAAAATATTGTTAGGTTTATTCCAAATTGTTTTTAGTTTTTTTTGAAATTATTGTTGATTAACATTTTAAAATTACTTTTTTGGATTATTCATTGTTAATAGAAAGGAAAAGTTTTGATTTTTTTATACTGTTAGTGTATTCTTAAAACTTTGCCAAATTCACTTATGTTTATTAGTAGCTACTTTTCAAGATTATGAAAGAGTTATCGGTGGTCAAAGATGGAATAATTTGAGCAGCAAAATACATAATTTAGTATTGGATTATAACTCAAAGTGTACAATAAATATTCATAAATCCATAGGAATATAGCAAATAATTGAATAAATTTTAAAAATGAAGGAAAGTTGAGAGGCTGCCAGATAAAATACGCAGATGGCAAATAAGTATATAAAAAGATGTTTAATGTTCTGTCATTAGAAAATTATAAATTAAAACAGATGTTGCTACACAACTATTAAAATGGCTAAAATCCAAAACGTTAAAAACACCAAATGCTGATGAAGATGTGGAATAACAGGACCTTTCACCCTTTACTGGGGGAAACACAAAGTACTACAGTTACTTTAGAAGAAAGTTCAGCAGTTTCTTATAAATCTAAACATACGCTTACAATATGACCCCACAATTATGCCCTTCGGTATTTACCCAAAGAAAGTGAAATTTTATATCCACATAAAACCTGCACACACAAGTTTTAGCAGCTTTATTCATAATTGAAAAAAAGGAAGCAAAGATAGATAAATAGATAAATATTATTCAATAGATAAATAGATCCACAAGTGTGACATATCCATCCAATGGAATATTATTCAGCTATAAAAATGAACTTACAAAGCTATGAAAGAACACGGAGAAACTACAAATTAATATGGCTAAAATGAAAGAAGACAGTGTGCAAGCTATTGTGATTTTTAGTTTTAGATGTCAACCTGACTCTGGCAAGAGGTGCCCAGATATTTGGATAACATTATTCTGGGAGTGCTTGGGAAGTGTGAGATTAACATTTGATTCAGTAAAGCAAGTAAAGCAGATTGCACTCCCCATTGTAGGTGGACCTCATCCAAACTGATTAAGGCCAAAACAGAACAAAAAGGTGAAGAGAAAATTATCTTTCTCTGCCTGACTGTCTTTGAGTGTGGACATCATTCTCCTGTTATTTTTGGACTCTGACTCAAACTTGAACTAGAAGTTACACTATCGGCTCTCCTGAGTTTTCAGCTTGCCAACTGCAGATCTTGGTACTTCAGCATATGAGCCAATTCTTTAAAATAATCTCCATCTCTCTCTCTCTCTCTCTCTCTCTCTCTCTCTCTCGTGTGTGTGTGTGTGTGTATGTGTACATGTGTACATATATGAATTGTTTTTGTTTCTCTGGAGAACCCAGGCTAAGTACAGCCATCAGTGAACAAACAGTCGTGGTGTGTTATCGGGTGAGCTTTGGAGTTTAAACAGAATGTTTAAAATTATTACTCAGTTACATAGTTAGCCAGCTTCCCTTTTTGGTGGTCAGAAGTCAAAACCAGACTTCCAGGGGTTTCCATAGATAATAGAGCTTTCCCAAAACAGGTAGATTTGCCTTGCACATACTATATAAGTCTATTATACAATATATTGTCTGTGCATTCCACATGATGGATACATATGTGTGGTAAAAGCATACAGAAAAACAATCAAATGCTAAACACAATATTCAGAATACTGATGAGTTTTTCAAAGAAAGAAAGTGATTGGGATTGGGCAAGAACATGGAACTTTGCCAAGATATAGGTTACAATTAATTTCATAACTTGTGTGATAGACCCAGGTGTGTTTCTTTTATAATTAGTCATTACACTCTACATATATTCTACAGATATCCTAATATTCTTGGACATATTTTCCATGTTCTGTTCTACATGTTTTTCATATATTAACTCCTTATCTCCCTGTAAGAATGGCATGAAATAATTCCCTCTGTTATGCTCATGCTACCAGTTCAGAAGCTGCAGTGCAGTGAGGCTGTCAACTCCCTGTATTACACCACTAGTAAATGACTAAGCCCATCTTCAAACCCAGGCAATCTGGCTCCAGAGCCTACACACTGAACTATTATATTGTGTATAATCTAAATATTGACTACGAAATAAACAAGACTCAAATAAATGTCTAGGTTCATATTAGTGTTGGAATATCATTTAATGCTACAAATATCCAGAGTTTATAGTAGCAGAGTAAGGACTTCAGTGGTTTCTTCGCAAAACAATATGATTTCCAGTGGTTTCTCTGGCTAGTTCACAATATGTGATTGAAAGAAAAAAAAAACCATGCTGTTCTTAACTTTCTGGTAGATAACAGTAAAATAGCACAGTTTTCAGATATCAGCATTCTACGTTAATGCACATTGAAGACAAACAAACACCAAAGAACCATGGAAGATAGTTTCTTTCATCATCTGTAGGTCCTATTTATTTTACACAATTCTGCTTACCAAAGGAGAGTGAGACAAAGCTATTGTCTATGTAGATGTAAACTGCTGCTTTATGTTCAGACTTTGTGTCTAATATATACATATATATGTATATGTATATTTCCATATCCTGTAAATGTATGTATATGTATATGCAAACATGTGAGTGAATATACATACAGTATACATGTAAATATGAGTGTGCATTTTGTTTGCTCAAAAAATGCACTGATTTATTTAATTCATTTAGATGACATGTTGTTTCTTATTCTTTTTTAGTAGTAGAAAGGCAGTAGGTCAGAGTAGAAAAGGAAAAATGTGGACGTGGCAAGTTAGTTTCTAGAATCAGAGAGAGTTTTTAAAATGCCAACACGTTTTGTGTTATCTTGAATAACTCAACTAAATTATCTGCCACTTTTATCTCATGTCAAATAAACATTTAACTATTTTACTGGCTTTGTAAGAGTTTAAATAATAGAAATTTATTAGCTAACAGTTTCTCTTTAACCTGTAATATAAATTAATTCAATTCTCTGTACACTGATTCTACCAAATCATTTTTCCTAAATATATTTAAATGCTCTTGTATGTATTTTCCTTAGCCCTGAATAACTTAAAAGGTTCTAAACAATAATCATTTCCTATTATGTCACCCAGTATGTCAATGGAAATAATTAAATCCCAAGAAGGGATTTCTATGGATTGATAACTTCTGAGTCTGTCTTACTAAATCACATACTTCACATTTATAAAATATAGTAGGTATATTTTACATAATTTTATGGACATGGAGTTTATAACTAAGCCAATTAGATAAAAAACATATATAGAGAGAAAGAAACACTTCAAAAAACAATAAAATAACAGTCAGGTACTGCAATAAGTCTAAATAATAAGCACTTAATATGTCAGACAAATAGAAAAAATAAAATTATAAAAAATAATTTAGTAAAAAGAATACTTTATCCACAAATACGTGATGGGTGAGGGATACCCATATATTTAGGAAAAAAAGTTTTTTATCACTTGGAAAACTGCCTTTGCCACTCAACTCTAACATATGCTGAGGGAGGAAAAATCATGTAGATGACTTTTTTTTAGTTTCACTTATATTTGAGAACCTGATTACAAGTAAATTTTACAGAAGGATAATTGCTAAAAACAACTGTAGAAAACTACCATGGGTTGTCATGTTTGGAGTTGACTGTCACATCACTTAAGTCTTACAAGCTGCTTTTTCTACACACTTTATTAAGAGTGCTGGATGAAGGAAAGCTATCACACCCCTTCCTCTGTAAGTCATCCATTTTTATATGATTTTAACTTATAATGACATAAAAAGTTTATATTTAAATATAAGCTTACATATTTTGTCTATTAATCATCAGTGCAATGATGACGACAACTTTGGAGCCTGATACAGGGTATTTTTAAATTTGTATTTAAATGGATATTTTAAGGCATACTAGATTTATCTTGAACTAAAAGTACTGAACTAAACAATTAATAAAGATAGTCACAAAACATATGGACAGCTACATAAAACATTTTGCTTTGCCCACATTAATAATAATAACAAAAAGTCATTGGTTCTCACAAAGTGCCCTTTACACAAAGCAACAGCCTAGAAAGATTTTTGTTTAGTTAAATCAGGTTGTAAGTTGATATGGTCTAAAATTATCTCACTATAATTTACCATCTGCACAAAAATTCAAACTTCATCGGTAAGATCAGAAAGCAGTTGATACTTTTTAAACACCACTTGTTAATGGAGAGGGGCATGCAGACAATATCCCTACACTACAGCTATTCATTAGGGATGGATGTACAAAAATGGAATAGTGTCTTTTGAAGAGATCTATTTTACAAATGCTGGCAAACAACCTATTTTAAGACGGTAAAAGGGCATAAAAATTTAGACTAATTCAATTACTTGAAATTAAGCATAACTGGAGTCAACTTGATGAATTAATGCTAAGATTAAATTTTTCTCTAACATTTCTAATGAGCACTTTTAAACTATTGACATGCACAATGGCAAGCACTTTATATGGCTGCATTTAGTCGTCATGATAGGCATAAGAGTTAAATATTATAAACCACAATTTACAAATAAAGAACAAGTGGGAACCAGCCCAACCCTGTGCATGAATGCCCGGTGTCCCGGCAGTGACAGGGAATGAGAAAAGAAAGACAAAGACACAAGAATAGAATTTTAAAGTATGGGTCCAGGGGTCCGACGCACTCTCACGAGGTGATTCACATTGGGTTTGAGCTCTGGGCTCCAAGAGTTTTTATTAGGTAAATTATCTTGTTAATCTGGCAGGCTGTGGAGAAGGCGTTGAGGAGGAAGATAGCTGGAGGGAAAGCTTGTCTCCGCAGCATTCAATAGCATACCTGGTTCTCCAAAGAAATGCTAACTAAGGGCACTGAGACTTTACCACCCATTGTCTATCCAGGTGCTTTGACAAGAGACCTGCCGCGGATAAGGCTCCCTAAGGTCTGACCACACACAGTGCAACACAGAGCAATCAGAATTGCTCCATATTCTGAGAACATAGGCAGTGCCTGTGGCGTTCTGGTGTCTCTGCCCTGCAAGGCTTTCTGGCATTACTAGCACCCATCTGCAAAGACCCTCCCCAGTCTTATGAGCGGAGGTTGCATTTCCTTCCCAGAGTTTTTTGCATAAGCTCCCTTTACAAGATCCTTACACAAACTCAAAGTTGGGAAGAGTCTTGGGACGAAAGCAGTTTTGCTTTTCCACTCTGCAGCCGCACCGCAGCGCTCCGCGATTACAGGGCGCTCTCGGATGGTCTTTACCACAGGCCTCCTGTTACCGCTTGATCTCTGCATTTATTTTACTGCACCATAGTTTGGATATGATCCGCGGCTCAAATCTCAGTGCATAAAAAGCAAAGCAAGCTTGGAATCATTTAACTATCAGTAACACAGGTGTGCCCCTGGCCATCTCTTCCCGCATCTCCTCCCTTCTTTTTACCTAAGAGGGTGAAAGCGATCATGGCTTGTTCGTGTCTTTGGTTGTCTCTCTGAAATTTTCTGCTGCATCTGTAGACTAAAAACGGACAGAATAAACAGACACCTGCTAAAACAAAATTAGCAGTTGTAGATCCTCCAAGAGTTTTAACCCACTTAATGGGATTCAGGCTTGAAAGCTCATCTGAAGCTCCTTCCAATATATCAGCTGCAGGTAAAACATTTAAATGAGCCTGTGAAGCCTGAAAAATTGGTTCCTTTAATTTGGCAATGTCCAATGTTAGATTGTCCTGATTCCTTAGTGTTTCCTTACTTGTTCCCAATGACGTTCATTAGAATTATAAGTATGAGGGGTAATACAATAATCAGATGTGTTCCAATCACAATTCAATTGTAATCTGTGTTCTAAGCTCATTATTTGATCTCCCATCCAAATCATAGTCTGTCGAAGATCGTTAATTTGATCTGCCAATTCTTGACCAATTCTTGTTTGAGAATTCCAAAGCCTCGAAGAATTTTTCTGCCAGACATCCACATAGTGGCCAGTTTGAACGGAGGTGTGCAGAGCTGCTCCTGTAGCTGCAGCGGCAGGTGTCACAGCTATGATTCCCGTGATAGGAGCAATCAGTGTAAATATGAATCTTTTTGATTGATTTAAGACTCCTTTTAGTACGTCTGTGATAATATGTACTGAAGGAGAGGCCTCCCATGGTCACTTAAGACTTACTGGAATCCACACTCCTTCTCTGGCTCTTACTACCAAAATACTATTTTCAAGATTAAATGTTGAATCCATGCAAGTGAACAATTTACAATTTTCACAGGTAAGCGTTTGAGTATCAGGTCTAATGCTTACATTTCCTACTACCAACATATAGGGTGGCTTAACACAACTCTGAAACGGAATAGTTCTGCTTGAGGTTAAATTAATATTAAAAGAAATTCGATTGTTTTTTCCCATTTAATGGGAAAAGGAGATTCTATTCTTTTAGTAAGGTTATTTCTAGTTATTAAGTTTTCAGTTATTTCTAACAATATTGGTGAATCTACACAAGATGCCTGTCTCATACAATTTTTTCTTAATTCACCTTTAGGGGCTCAATCAATGATTGTTCCATATGTATTACCTTGAAGTATGACTATCCTGTCGGCTACACAATCTTTCCAAGTAAGAATTTCTAATTGAGGAGACCATACTGGATTCATTTTGGGGCAGCTTTCTCCTTTTGGCTTACATCAGTTAGTGTACTCAAAAGTTGTGTAATGTCCGTTTTGTGGTATCTTATACAGGGTATTTGGTCTAAAGGACATTCCACTGACTATATGGTAAGTAGGACCAGTTCTATTATCGCTTGTGATGTATATCAACCAGCTTTGAGGCCTTAGGGTTAAACACCCTGGAACTTTCCCAAGAGAGATAGGAGGAAAGCAATATCCAAGAGAGACATTCATTAACATTCCTTCCTCCTGTGGTTGAGCAGGGCACCTGTCATCAATAGGACCAGGCATCCAAATGCTATCATTTATGTACACCCCTATAGGTGAATCCATCCAAGTGATAGGTCTAATCAAAGGTGGGAATGGCACATAAGCCCAATACATATAGTTTCCTTCTGCTGAAACAGGGTTATTATTTACCACAGCAGTCACAACCATGACTGCTGTCAGAATAAGATTGCCCGGTGTCATCTCCATGCGATTCTCCCTCAGGCTTGCTGTTGCCATCTGCACCAGCTTCTTCATTTGACCCCATGTTGGTGGGTTGGCTTTCTGTGTTGCCTTCATCCCTGAGACACTCAGCTTGGCTATCTTGCACCACACCTCTCCTGGGCCTGGTCTGTTTCTCTTCTTGCTCTGTGGTTCGGAGGGTTTCATTGTAAAGCTTCAGCTGTCTGGTAGGTACCCAAATGTGAGGTTGATTTTCTCCTGGTAAAATACAAGCATAGCCTCTTACCCAGGTTACAAGCTTTCCCAAGTTCCACTGATTTGTGGTGGAATCTTTCCACCATACTGTCTTTCCTTCCTTTGGATTAATTTTGTGTCCAACAAAATGTTGTTCTGCAGCAGTGGACACTTAATCATTGGAAATGTTCACAAAATTGAAAGTGATTAGTGCCAAGTGTAATTGTACATGGGGAGTAAAATACTCCTTATTGTCTCTCTCATTTTTTTGTTTTGCCGATTGAGTTTTTAAGGTTCTGTTTGCCTTTTCTACTATTGCTTGTCCCTGGGAATTATAGAGGATTCCTGTTGTATGAATTATATTCCATTGTTCTAGGAACTGCTTTAGTGGCTTACTGCAGTATCCTGGCCCATGATCAGTTTTAATTTTTTGTGGGATTCCCATAACTGCAAAGCAAGAAAATAGGAGTTTTTTAACAAGTGCAGGGCTTTCTCCTGTTTGGCAAGTCGCCCAAATGAAATGAGAGAAAGTATCCACAGTAACATGAACATAAGATAATTTTCCAAATAAAGGAACATGAGTAATATCCATTTGCCAAATTGAATTTGGTATAATCCTCTAGGATTTACCCCTGCCTCCTGAGTGGGCAGTTGAAGAACTTGACATTGAGGGCAATGTTGGACAATTTGTTTTACCTGTCTTCAAGTTAAAGGAAATTTATTCTTTAAACCTGCCGCATTTGTATGTGTTAATGCATGAAATTTTTTGGCTTCTGTAAAAACTGGAGAAACCAGTAAATCTGCCTATTCGTTTGCTTGAGCTAAAGGTCCAGGTAAACAAGTATGTGCTCGAATGTGTGTGATATAAAAGGGAGCTTCTCTGCTTCTAACTGCTTTTTGAAGTGATTCAAACAGCTCTCTTAATTGATCATCCTGAATGTATTTTAACAATGCAGTTCCTACATTTTTTGTAGAATGTACTACAAAAGCTGAGTCTGAAACCGTATTAACTGGTTGCTGTATATCTGCAAGGACCGAGATAACTGCTTGTAACTCCGCTCTTTGTACTGATTGAAAATTTGTTTGGATAGTTCTATGAAAAGGACCTGTGTAAGCTGCCTTTCCATTCTTAAATGCATCAGTAAAAACAGTAACAGCGTCCTTTATTGGCTGACCTTCGGTAATTTTAGGTAAAACCCATGATATAAGCTTCAGGAACTGAAAAACTTTGTTTTAGGATACTGAGTATCAATTTCACCTATGAAATCTGCCAAGCTTAATTGCCGATCAACTGAATTGATGTAAGCTTGTCAAACCTGCTTTTTAGTTAAAGGAACAATTATTTTGTCAGGTTCGTATCCAGATAATCGAACAATCCTTGTTCTGCCTTGACTAGTGACACTAGTTATTTGATCCAAGTACACAGTTAAAATTTTGCTTGTACTGTGAGGTCAGAAGACCCATTCTACTAAATTTTCATCTTGAACAATGACTCCTGTTGGAGAATAAGGTGTTCAGAATACAATGAACTGTAACCGTGAGTCACTGTTAATTCTTTCTACCTGGGCTTGCTGTATTTTTTCTTCAATTATTTTCAACTCCTAAGCTGCTTCTTTTGTTAACACTCTTTTGCTATTTAAATTTGGATCTCCTCTTAAAATTGCAAATAAATTAGACATTGCATAAGTAGGAATACCAAAAGCTGGCCTTATCCAATTAATGTCTCCTAACAACTTTTGGAAATCATTTAATGTTTTAAGTTTGTCCTTTCTAATTTTTACCTTTTGAGGGAGTATTTGCTTCTCTTCAACTTGCATTCCCAAATATTTTACTGATGTTGAGGTTTGAACTTCACCAGGACCTATAATCAGCCCCGCTTTTTGCAACCATTCTTTTAGGCAATTATAACATAAAACCAACTCTTCTCTAGTTTCTGCAGCACATAATATATCATCAATATAGAGAATAACATAGCATTGAGGAAACTGCACTCTAACAGACTGAATAGCATTTCCCACAGAAGTCTGACACATTGTAGGACTATTTAACATTCCTTGAGGCAAAACCTTCTATTGATATCTGGTAGCTGGCTTTTGGTAGTTTACTGCAGGTATTGTGAAAACATATTTTTCAAAGAAATTGTATAGAAACAGTCTTTTAAATCTATGATTATCAAAGGCCATTCTTTTGGGATAATTGCTCCCATGGGTTGAATTACTGCATTTACTGCTCTCAGGTCAGTCAGCATTCTCCATCCCCCAGATTTTTTTCAATTACAAATACCAGGGAATTCCAGGGAGAAAATGAGGTTCTTTATGCCCTCTTTCCAGCTGCTCTTGTGTTAATTTGTGTAAAGCCTCCAACTTTCTGCTTTGGAAGCGGCCACTGTCCAACCGATATCGGTTTTTGTGTTTTCCAGGTTAATGCAATGGGTTCTGGAGGCTTATCAGTGGCTGCTACTAAAAATTGTAGCCAATCCTCGCTCCGTCTAATTTTACAGTAGCTTCTATAGGTTGAGTGATTCCATTTTCATTTTTTCCTAATCCTTTTCCAGGCTGATATTCCATTTGAGACATAATCTTTTTACTTTGCTTACTGTAAGCATTTGGCTAAAAAGAGATTTCAGCCCCCTACTGTTGTAAAATGTCTCTCCCCCACAAATTAATGGGAACATCAGTAACCATGGGTTGAATAGTGCCTTGCTGACCAAAAAAAAAACAAACAAAAATTAGCAATGGTAAGGGAATTAATCACATTCTTGCAAACAGTAAGTTCATACACAATATACAAACCTAAACCTGCTGAATTACAAGAGCCTGGCTGACACATTTCATCCAGAGGACCCATTGGAGCAGTAGTGAAAGTACAGGTAAGAGTTCATCGCAGATTTCTTCAAGCTTCTTCAGGGTATGCAGAATCTAACTCAATTATTGTATGGTTGAACTCATCCTACTGATAGCCAGAGGGTCAAGGCTTATCTTGCACTTTTTAGAATAAAATTGTCATCATCACCTGTTTAAAATGTTCATTCCAAATATAAACAACAGATATCAAAGCCCTTACTTAAAACTCTATCACCAGCTTCCCTCACTTTCCCAGGATCTTAGTGCACAAATTAATTCTAGGAATAAAATGGAGCAAGCTTCTCATAACTTTCCCCATGTAAAATACTGCGGGATTCATAATCTTAGGCTACACACTGGATTTTTTAAAAAGAATTTCTGTAACAGCACAACATGGTAACTAAATTAGTTTTATCTCATTTTGAGGACCAATTTAAAACCAAATTCCTGCAAAAGCTCTTAATTATTCAAAATTATTGGCAATTGTACTAAAAGTCATTTTTGTGGACATAATTTTGTGTATACAAGTCACTCATGAGTTTTGATTCCATCATATTAATCAGTCTATGGCAATATTGATTGATGCTAGGGCTTTTCATATAAAAAAATTGTACACAATTTTTTGTAAAAGTCAAGGAATCATAGGGTCCTTAATTTTACATTAAAGATAATTAATTTAAAGCCACTCACAGATTATAGTTGTCTGAGCTGAAAAAATGCACATTTAAATAATGAATTATTCTTTTCTTTTCATAGCTATTATACCAAAACTGTGACAATATATCAGAAATATTGTACATATTAAATATAAAATGTACAAATATATTAAATTATTCCTTAATATACAATAGTGCCTTGATGTAATATATAAAATAATACATGATTTTACATGGATATTCCTGTGATTGAATCTATAATATCAGTTTAGAAAACACATTGGTGAAAAAATCCTCTGGGCAACACAAGTAATGGCTTGTTTCACAGTAATCGCAATGCTCCTTTTTATCTAACATGGTTGATTTAGAAGTTACAACCTCAACAAAGCCAATGGAATGCTCACTGGAATTTTCAGCTTCACAGCACTAGTCAATCAGTTATGTGTTGATCACTGTTTGAAAGCAAGTTGCAATGTGTCCTGGCAAATTATTGAACAAATGTTCCAAGTGACTAAAGCATGCATCTTTTCCAAATTAGACTATGCAATCCTTTTGTACTGAGGTTCACATCAATCACTTAGCCTCTAGAAAATCACATAAGCTCTCCTTGAAATGCCCTAAAATATAATTTTTATAAATGAAAGATCATAGAAACTCAAGAGGAAACGGTATTTTACATTAGAATTAAAAAGGAATTTCAAATGCACAGAAAGAACCTTGATGAACTCATTAGTTGCAAAGGTGGAGAGACAGTGCTGTCCCTTATAGTGTCGTACTGTAGGGTAAGTGTAAATTCTGCATGTGTTTTATTTAAAAGAAAAAGAGACATTCATATTCTTCTTCCTGTCATGACCCAAATTTATAACTGGAAAAGCTGAACAGACACCTGATACACCTAATTCTGCTTGTTTTTCACTTTTAAAATATATTTTCATGGTAAGTAGTTTTGCTTCTTTACCATTTCACTTACCTCTAGCTTATTTTTCTTGTTAATGGAGAGAATTGTGTTGATGAGCTATTTTATTCACAGATGAGTGCCTCAAAACTGTGACTTCAACAAAGAAGTAAATCAAAATAAGTGCCACGATTTGTAATGCTTAAGTTGAAACTTCCTGGGATATAACCTTGTTTGCATTTTCATTGAGACTGATCCCAGACTTTCTCCCCCTGCAATAAAAAGTAAAACTGAGAAAAAAAAAATTATAGGAAGGAGAGATATAGCAAGACCCACGTATTTTCTGATTTCTTTTGGGAATAGAAATAAAAGTGAAATGTAAGCATATCTCTGACCATGGGAACATTTCAACATTTCATAAGAAATGTTTCACAAGAACAGTAATTTCTTTCTAATATGTATTAACTAATAGATATAGTATTAAAGATCAAGAAGTAAAATGAGAGTGAAATATATTAAAACTAGCTAATACTATATGTAACAATTAATTTTGAACATATTCTTCCTTAGAACTGTTTGGTGGCATCTTTACCGAAACAGTGACAATGCCAACCTGAGTAGGCAAAACATATTTTAAAAGTCTATGGAAACCATTTCAAATATCTTCTATTCAGTCACTGTTATTACATGCATGTCTTCTAACCAGAAACAATTTTTATTCAACAGGTTGAAATTTTGGTTTGTTAATATTCAGACATCTTTAGTGTGGTATAATGTTAGGTATTTATAATTAATTACTTATTTTAGAAGAGTTTTAGGTTTACAGAATATTGACTGTCACAATCATATGGAGAATTTCCATATTCTCCACATTATACATTAATAAGGCATATTTCCCACAATTAATGAACCAATATTGATACAGGACAATTTGTTAAAGTTTATACTCTATTCAGATTTCTTCCATATTTCTCCAAAGAAGTTTAGTGTTTTCTGCCTTATCAATTTATTGAATCATTTATGTGTATTTGTATGAACTCACTGGTACTTATTTTATATTTTGTCTTAATTCAGTACTACTTTCTATTATTTTTACTTAAATTGTTCCAGCTTTTGCCTTTTTGGAGTTCTTTCAGTTGGTTTCTGTGACCCTTTGACAAATTCTCATTATTCTTGTGTTTTTGTTCAGCTTATTTGTTTTTAACACTTTTCTACTTTATGATTCTATAAGATGATTCAGATTATCTTGTGTATTCTGGACATGCATATAAATTTTCTAGCAGCTAGTTAACCTTAGTATAAAATATGAGAATTAGTTCATATTTATTTATATTATATATAGATAAGATCCTTGAGAAACATAATATACCTTAATTAAGAGAGCATCAAAATATGTATAGGATGAAATGTGTTAAAAATGGAAAATGATCTATATAACATAATAACAACCCTGTGATGGGTTAAATTGTCTCTAGCAGAAAGATATATGGAAGTCTTAAACCTCATACATGTGAATGTGACCTTATTTGAAAATGGAATCTTTGCAGATGTAATCAAGATAAAGTGAAGTCATACTGAATTAGGATGGGCTCTAATAATAGCTGGTGTCCTTATAAGAAGACACACAGTTACTGTATTAGTAAGGGTTCTTCAGAGAAATGGAAGAAACAGGTAAGCATAGAGAGAGAGACAAAGATACAGTTATATGAGAGGGGATTTATGAAGGAAAGTGACTCGTGATTAAGAAGGATGAGAAGTCCTGGGATAAGCTGTCTGCAAGCTGGAGACCCAGGGATGCTGGTGGTATGTCTCAGCACTAGTCTGAAAGCCTTAGAACCTGGGAAGCTGACAGAATAACTCTCAGCCTGAGGATGAAGTCTTGAGAACCCTGGGGGTTAGGGGACACTGGTGCAAGTCCAAAGGCCAGAGTGCCTGGAGTTCTGATGTCCAACAGAAGGAGAAATAGGGTGCCCCAACTCCAGGGTCGAGAGAGAGAAAGAATTCAGCTTTTTCTCTTACTTTTTCATTCTAACCAGGAACTCAGATGTTTGAATGGTGCTAGCCCACATTGAGGGGAAATTTTCCCCACTCAGTTCACTGTCTCATATGCCATTCTCCTCTGGGAACCCCCTTGCAGACACATCCAGAAATAATGCTTTACCAATTCTCTAAGTATTCCTTATTTGGTCAAGTTGACACTTAAAATTAACCATCACAGACACATAGACATACAGAGAAAAGACAGCCTTGTGAAGATAGAGTAAGAGATTAGAGTTATGCTGCCACAAACCAAGGAATACCTGGGGCTATTGGAGTTGAGAGGCAAAGAAGAATCCACCCCTACAGACCTCATAGGAGGCTCTGCCTTCACCTTAATTTCAGATGTCTGTCCTTTAGATTGGTAAGAGAATAAATGTCTGTGGTTTTAAGCCACTCAGTTTCTAGTAGATTGTTATGGCAACCCTAAAAATCAGTAGAATTATTAAAAATAAGATTTAGTGCAAAATCCGAAATACTACATTTAGTATCTTGTGGATAAATATATGTATAAATGACTATAACATATTCTAGTAAAATATATTGTTAGAAAACATTTATTTGGTTTGCATTCAGTGCTAGGTTCTCTTCCAGGCATTTTGGGTGGATTATTTTCTAATAATTCTGTGATGTGCAACAGTTAATATCCCCATTTTTCAGATGTACAAACTAAAACGTAAGACAGTTGGCTGGCTAACACAGATAATAAGTATCAGAGTCAGGATTTGAAATTTGATTCTGGGCTACCTGACAACTCATTACGTTCCTCCCTCAACCCCATTACCTTTATGTCTCAATAAACACATGTTTATTACTTGTCTCTGTCTCAGTCTCCTTATCAATCTTTCTATTCTCTCCCTCTCTCTGCGTTATTCTCTTTCTTTTATTGTCTATTTACTCCTTATCGCGACAAAATGAAGCCCCCCAAAAAAGTACTGAGATTTTGTATGTTGCCTTATTTGACTGCAGTGCAAGAAAATAATACTAAAAATAACTTTTATACTTTTGAGGCTTTAAAAAAATGTTTACTGTACAAAATAGTCATAAAGGACTTGTGGAAAGAGAAATAAACAGCATTTCAGTCTATTTAGAAAAACCTTCAAGTACTAAACATCAAAACCTATGATAAATGCCAAGGGATGTTTTTAGAGATAAAATCTGAGCTTTAAATAATTTTGTTATTAAGAAACATTAGTTATAATGATAAATTATGTTCAGCTTAATAAACTTGTTAAGGGTAGGAGGAAAAGCAACAGTTTATCAGTGAAACAGATTACAAAACAGATCATACAGTCCATATTCATTGCTTTGATGAGGGTTTATCATTGCCTGTGCAGCTGCATCACACAAAGGATGCTGCATTAACCCCAGCCTTACAAACTGGCAAGCTGTGGTGCCATCCTTGGCCCAAACTTAGAACAGCAGAGAGTAGTAGCAAAGAAAAACCATGTCAGAAAGATTTGTGTGGGTAAGCTATCCACAGCTATCCGGTGGTTTCCACAAGGAGGGAGCTGTGGAAATATAAAGCTAGGCTTCACTCTCTTCCCTCTGATCTCCTACCTGGGATGCTCAGTGGCCCAACCTAACCTAAAATGAAAAGCATGGACCCCCCTGATGCACCCATTACAAGTGAGCCACTGGGAGAGACAGGTGCCAACAGATGGGCAAGGGTTTTGGAGGGAAAAATTGACTGTTGACTGAATTGCAAGATACAATTGAATGAACAGCCTCTGTGAATTCTGACTGATAACACGCCTAGTGATTTTTTTGGCAGACTTTAAAATGTAAAACTTCTGGGAATCTCAATGTTCAGTATATAGCCTTTCTCTGAATCTCACTATTTTGGGTACACTCCTCCAACTCATAGCCAGCTTGAGTCCTGAGTTCACTCTCTGTTTCACCCTTCCAATAAATGAAATGTGAAATGTTCTGCAAGAGCAGGAGCTGGTAATTATCATGTAGTGGAAGAAGATACAGGGTACTCCCATCCCACTTTTCTAACAGCCCCGCAATTACCTTTCAATGAAGAAGCTAATGGCTATGCGTTTCTGAGTTTCTGAGGTACAATCAATCTGCTTCTATGCTTTCTTGAATAGCTGGAATTTCAGTTTGGATAGTTCCTCAAAACTGTATATGTTTTTATCAGCTTTCCACTTCCAAAATGTAGTTGATATTTTTATTTTAAATTTATTTTTACTTCTTTTGTAGTTTAAAATCCTGTATCTCTTTACTATAATTTAGCTTGCAGCTTCAAGAGGATGAATATAAAAACATATGTCCACACTCGCATCTCTAGTTTGAGAGTATCTTTTTAAACATATAATATTGCTTTCAGCACTTAATGGATACTAATTTCAGAAAAGTAAAAGATTAAGCACCTATTATAATTTATATAAAGTTATTTTTAGAGTTGAAATTGATAATATAATAGTGATAATTTGTGAGTGATACCTTGTTATAAACTTTGTGAGGATAGGATTAAGTACAAGTGATATGATACCTATGCTTTTCAAGATATGAGCTCAAATATAGATGATATCCCTGAGTTGGATAGGAATTTAATGATCTGATTCTAGGAAAACACAGAGATAACATACTGGGAGAGGAGGAAGTTAAGCTCTGGGAAAATGACATCAATGTGGCCTAGATAAAGATTATGCATCTTTAAGGATAAATGTGTTTAAAATAATTAATAGATTATAGAGACAATTAATCTGAACTTAAATTTCAATTGAAACCCAGGCAAAATATATTAATAGCAAGCTTCTTTGGACTACATCTGAATAAGACCAATATACATAAGAGTAGATGCCAAATACTTGCAATACTTTCATAAAGATATTTTCTTTAATGTTGTGCTATTATCACTTTTTTCTTCTCATAAGTAAATATTGCAAATTTAACTTTGTGGAACAATTTTATAATGCTGTGTTTTTTTTTCTCTCTGTTTACGCTTTGTCTTTGTGTGTTTGCTTTGACTCTGTGGAAATAATTCTTTGTTTTTGTCACTGTTGATAGAGGCTACCGGCCGAATACTGTAAGTCTCATTGCAGATGCATTTCATGTCTTTTTATTTAGGCTTGCTAAGTGCTGTAAACAATGATGTAGGTTACACGAGAAATATTTGATGCCTGCTGATAGTTCTTCCTAAGACTGACATGCCCTACATAAGTTTCTTTCAGTATTTACCTCCCAGCACGACTGCTCTGTGTTAAGGGATTAGCAACGTGCTTACAAGAGTATTTTGAAATGTGTTGTATAACAAACCTGATATGAACGATACTACAGCTTGAAATCTAATGCTATCTTGTGAACCGATTGGTACAAATGTGTTTCTTTCTTTTACAATTCATGATGGGATAAATACTGTTCTGTGTTTTTGTTTAGAAACCCCTGGAAAAATTGAGGTGGTTGACTATGCAAACAATTGTCAAGAACCCATAAAATATGCAGCATAAAATTTTTCCTTTATAGTCCAACCTGATTATTCCTCTTAAATACTGGAAACAGAATTTCCCAGTTGTTAGAGAATATACCTTTTGCATTTTCATATTAAATATCTACTATTATTTACAGTTGTAGTTTAAGACTTTTTTTAGGTAAAATTCTAAATTTTCACATTCTGTTAAACATTTCCAATTCCAACATGAAACAATAAAGAATACTAATTTTATCCTTATTTACTTGAAGGAAGTAATATTAATTTTTGTATTTCTGTACTTAAGCAAATCACAAATGTGGTTTTCTGTAGTTCTAGAATTAATATAAAATAAAATAAATAAAATTTGATTTAGCAATAAATAGACAAAGCAGAAAAATGCACTAAATCTTATTTCTTATGCAAATTAGGGCAATAAAATATGTGAGCAAGAAATAAGGCTGAAGTATGTATATGAGCAGAATAAAATAAATTACTACAAAATGTAAATTATCCAGATTTGTGTTTCCTTAACTGGAAGATCTACAGTAAATAATTTTAATTTTCCAGAAGACTAAACTCATAAAAGACGATGTTGCACCTTTACATTCAGAAAATCAAACTCTTAGCTCAGCCTTTAAAGAATAAATAAAGCAAAAAGGTAGCTATATAATTGATTAATATGGTTAATATGTACAGTAAAAGTATGCAATTACATGTTTAATTTAAATAATTCCATCATTTAGTGGATATCAAATCAAATACATATTTAACATTTTTAACTTCCTTTTTCTATGTCTAATGCCAGATAACATAATAAATATTATTTTTTCTCACAATATACATTTTATATTAGTTATTTTTAAGGAATTTGGCAAAATGTCCATAATACTTGTGGCTGTGATTTTATGACATGTTGCTGACAAGTACAAGTAAATCATATACTTGAAAGATATAAATATTGTAAGCGAGGAAAAGTTCCCAGTATTATGGTTTTAAAGTGAGCGGTGGTATTCTTAGCATTGATCTTAGAGGACCTCCACTGTGGTCCATGCCCCAAAGAATTATAACAGTAATATTTTCAGAATAATAAATTATTAAGCTGGAATATACATAGAAAAGCTATTTTGCAGTTGATTTCATTGTGATTTCAAAAATATGTCTCACTCACCTAAACTGGAGCTTTTATTTTCTATATTTGATGTTCTACAACACAGATTCTTCCTTACTAAATAAATATCATATTGTAAAACATTTCATTAACCTTTTTATTTTTAATTGTCTAATTAAATTCAGTAAATTCATATGATTAATATCACCTGTAGTCAGCATTCTGAAAAGGTCAATCTAAATTTACTTTTAAAAATCTCTACTAATGTGTTACAATTGCATTCATGACTTTCTAATAGAGTTTAATGTACCCCAAGGAAACATTATCTAAGTACTGCTTCACAGTTGCAAAACAAACTAGGAAATTGTAATTTTTAAATTTGTACATTATGTGATTCTTGTTTTTATTTCCTCTGATCATATAGCAAGTAGATTCATCTGCAACTGCAAAAACGTTGAAGGGATAGATTGTGGGAAAGAGATACAGCCTTATTGGTAATACTTTTTATTTTTTAAAAAAAGTATTGTGTTTCTCGCTTGGTCTTCATTGTCAGCATCATCTGTGATATGCATTACAGATGATGCTGACAATTTGTGATATACATGGATCTGTGGTCATCAGAATGGCACTGGAGTTTCTCTGTTACTAGTGCATTTTCTGTTAGAAAAAGCAAACAGGCTTATCAGTTCAAACTTAAACACCTACTTTGTAGTGAAACTAGGGCATATAAAGAAAACACTCTAGAAAACAGAAGCAAGCAAAATATAAAGATCATACACATAAAAATAAGTTGAAAGGATGTTAGACCTAAACAGGAAAAGCAAATGTATGAAACAAATTGGAGGGAAACAAATGAGTAATCCATTCTGACCTTGAGATTGGCAAACAATTTTTAGAACAAAACAAAAAGCACTAGCCATACAATTAAAACAAATTATAAATTGTTTAAAAAAATATGAATTTGAATCCATGCAAGTCGCAAAGAGTAAAAAGAAAACACATGAAGATACACACACACACACACACACACACCCCCCAAGAAATTTCAAAAAGTCAATTGCCGTGGAACAAACTATTACAGTACTAGACATATACTGTGCTTCTAGAAACACTAGACAACTACTCTCTTTTGTTGAAAACCTGAAACTGTAAAATAGTGCATTACATGTAGCTAATTGTCTTAAATTAAATTTGTCCTAAAGCTGCCTCCATATCAAGTCCATATATTGTACACGACAACCTAACTTAATCATATATTTCTGTAAGAAATGGCTGAGTTTCAGTCAATCACAGGCTACCAACTGTTCGGGCCATGTCCATATAAAGGAAATGCCTCATCATACCATCCCTAAATAAGGCATATGCCAACCTGTCAACAATCACAATACTTCTTTACATCACTTATTTTTTCTGTCTATAAATACTGCCTGTCCACATTGTAGGGTGGAGCTTTAAAAACCTGTCTGGTTTGGAGTATTGCCCAATACATGAATCATTTCTTGTTAAATAAACTCTGCTAAATTTAATTCGTCTAAAGTTTTCCTTTTAACATGTGTAACTATGAAGTAACTACGCAGTTTACAAATCTAAACTTTACTATCCATCTGACATTAGAAACAGCACTTATCTTTCTTGGTTAAATTTCTTTCTTTATTTATAAAACTGGGCTAAGCAAATCTATTGGCACCTTAAAACATTTTGAAGATTATATAAAATATTCAATGTAAAAATAATTTAACTCCTGCACACAGGAAAAACATAAAATCTGCTGTATTATTTTGTTCTCACATTTCTAGAATAAATAGGTTTAATTGACTCACAGTTCTTCAGGCTGTACAAGCAGCATGGTTGGGGAGTCTTCAGGAAACAAAATCATCGAGGAAGTTGAAAGGGAAGCAGGCGCAATCTTCACGTGGCAGAGCAGGTGAGAGGGAGAACAAAAGGGGAAGTGCTACACACTTTCAAAAAACCACATCTTGTGAGAATGCAATATCATGAGAAAAGTAAAAGAGAAATTCACCCCTATGCTCTAATCACTTCCCACCTGGTCTTTTTCCTTACAATTGGGGATTACTATTCAACATGAGATTTTGCTGGGGACACAGAGCCAAGCCATATAATTCTGCCTCTGGCCCCTCTCAAATTGCCTATCATTCACACATTTTATAACACAGTCATGCCTTCCTAACAGTCCTACCAAATCTTAACTCATTCCAGCATTAGCCCAAAAGTCCAAGTCTAAAGTCTCATCTGAAACAAGGCAAGTTCCTTCCGACTATTAGCCTGTAAAACTAAAAACAATTTAGTTACTTCCAACACACAATGGGGGTACAGGCATTAGGAAAATGCTCCCATTTCAAAAGGGAGAAATTGACCAAAACAAAGGCGCTACATGCCCCATGCAATTCTGAAACACAACAGGGCAGTCATTAAATTGTAAAGCTCCAAAAGAATCTCCTTTGGCTCCATGTCTCACACCCAGGCCACACTGATGCAAGAGATGGGATCCCAAGGCCTTGGGTTGCTCTGGCCCTGTGGCTCTGCAGGGTACAGCCCCTTTAGCTGCTTTCACGGGCTAGTTTTGAGTGCCTGTGGCTTTTCCAGGTTCAAGGTGCACGCTGTCAGTGGATCTGTCTTTCTAGGGTCTGGAGGATGGTGGCCCCCTTCTTGCAGCTCTATTAGGCAGTGCTCCAGTAGGTACTCTGTGTGGGGGCTTCAACTCCACATTTTCCTGTCACACTGCTGTAGTAAAGGTTCTCCATGAGGGGTCCACCCTTGAAGCAGACTTTTGCCTGGATGTCATATATCCTTTGAAATCTAGATGGAGGCTCTCAAGCCTCAACTCTTGCCCTCTGTGCTCTTTCAGGCCCAACACCATGTAGAAGACATCAAGGCTTCTGAAGCCCCTCTGAATCAATGACCGGAGATATACCATGGCCCCTTTTAGCCATGACTAGAGTGGCCTCAGTGCTGGGGACCATGTCCCAAGGCTACAAAGAACAGCAGAACCCTGGGCCCGGCCCATGAAGCCGTTTTTCCCTCCGAGGACTCCATACCTGTGATGGAAGGCACTGCCACAAAGGTCTCTGAAATGTCTTGGAGGGATTTTCCCCATTGTTTTCATTATTAACATTTCACTCCTCTTTACTTATGCAAATGTCTGCAGCCCCCTTAAATTCCTTCCCAGAAAATAGGATTTTGTTTTCTAACACCTAATCAGGCCATAAATTTTGCAAACTTTTATGCTCTGCTTTCCTTTTAAATGTAAGTTTCAACTTCAGACCATCTCTTTGTGAATGCATATAAGCATGTACTTTCAGAAGCTTCCAGGCAACTTCTTGAATGCTTTGATGCTTACAAATTTCTTCTAACAGATACCCTACATCATCTCTCTCAAGTTCAAAGTTTCACAGATCTCTAAGGCAGGGCCACAATTCCTCCATTCTTTTTGCTAAAGCATGGCAACAGTGACCTTTGTTTCAGTTCCCAATAAGTTCCTATCTCCATCTGAGACCTCTTCAGCCTGGACTTCACTTTCCATATCACTATCAGCATTTTGGTCAAAACCATTCAACACATCTCTAGGAATTTCCAAACTTTTTCAAAACCACTCAACACATCTCTAGGAATTTCCAAACTTTCTCTCATCTTCCTGTCATCTTCTTAGTGCTCCAAACTGTTCCAACCTCTGTCTATTACCCAGTTCCAAAGTTGCTTCCACACTTTCAAGTATCTTTAAAGCAATGCCTCACTTCTCTGGTACCAATTTTCTGTATTACTCCATCATCACACTGCTATTAAATCATACCTGAGACTGTGTAATTTATGGGGAAAAGAAGTGTAATCGACTCATAGTTCTGCAGGCTGTACAAGAGGCATGGCTGAGGTGTCCTCATGAAACTTACAATCATGACAGAAGACAAAGGGGAAGCAGGCAGAATCTTCACATAGTGGAGCCAGAAAGAGAGAGAATGAAAGGGAAAGTGTTACACCCTTTCAAATAACCAGACCTTGTGAGAACTCACTATCACTATCATGAGAATAGCAAGGGAGAAATCCACCCTTATGACCCAATCACCTCCCACCAAGTTCCTTCCTCAACATTAATGATAACAATTCAACGTGAAATTTGGGTGGGGACACAGAGCCAAACTGTATTATTTGTCTAAGAAAAAAGTACTTTGGGTATGATTGGTTAAGAAATACAAAACTTAATTTTGTTATTTTCCCAAACCTCTTTATGATATAATATTTAAAGATATCTAATTCTGATTTTGAAAATTAGGCCATAAGTTAGGAATCTTAGAGCATAATGGCATATTTAATGTTTGTAGATGATTATTAGGCCTTTTTTTAAAAATTTAAGAGACATAAAAAATCTACTTGGGTATTAGGACTTTTTTGTCAAATGTATTCATGTTTCCCTACCATTGAAATGGAAAAAAAATTTTTGGTGGGAGGAGAGAAGTATTTTTAATTCATGTACTTATAAAGGACATGTATCCAGAATGTATAAAGAACTCTCAAAACTCAGTAACAAGAAGCTAAACATTCCAGTTTTTTAAATGGACAAATAATTTAAATAGATTTCACTAAATATGATATATTAGTGACAAATAAGCACATGAAAAAATGCTCAAAAAATTTTATTAATAAATTAGAAACTTTTTTTTTTTCAGACAGGTTCATGCTCTGTTGCCCAGGCTAGAGTGCAGTGACAAGATTGCTCACTGCAACCTCTGCCTTTTAGACTCAGATGATCCTCCTGCCTCAGCCTCCTGAGTAGCTGGGACGTCAGGCTTGAGCCACCACACCCAGCTAATTTTTGTATATTTTTGTAGAGATGGGGTTTCACCACGTTGTCCAAGCTGGTGTCAAACTCCTGAACTCAAGCAACTTGCCTCTGTCAGCCTCCCAAAGTGCTGGGATTACAGGCGTGAGCCACTGTACCTAACTCGCAGTTTTTCTTTTCCTTTTTTTTTTTTTTTTTAATTATACTTTAAGTTCTGGGGCACATGTGTAGAACGTGCAGGTTTGTTACATAGGTATACCCGTGCCATGGTGGTTTGCTGCACCCATCAACCCGTCATCTACATTAGGTATTTCTCCTAAAGCTATCCTTCCTCCAGCTCCCCACCCCCCAATAGGCCCTAGTGTGCGATGTCTATGTGTTCTCATTGTTTGACTCCCACTGTGAGTGAGAATTTGCAGTGTTTGGTTTTCTGTTCCTGTGTTAGTTTGCTGAGAAGGATGGTTTCCAGCTTCATACATGTCCCTGCAATAGGCATGAACTCATCCTTTTTTTTGTGGCTGCATAGTATTCCATGGTGTATATGTGCCCAATTTTCTTTATCCAGTCTAACATTGATGGGCATTTGGGTTGGTTCCAAGTCTTTGCTATTGTGAATAGTGCTGCAATAAACATATGTATGCATGTGTCTTTATAGTAGAATAATTTATAGACCTTTAGGTATATACCTAGTAATGGAATTGCTGGATCAAATGGTATTTCTGGTTCTAGCTCTCTGAAGAATTTTCACACTGTCTTCCACAATGGTTGAACTAATGAACATTCCCACCAACAGTGTAAAACTTTCCTATTTCCCCACATCTCCAGCATCTGTTGCGTCCTGACTCTTTAATGATTGGTATTCTAACTGGTGTGAGATCATACCTCATTGTGGTTTTGATTTGCATTTTTCTAAGGACCAGTGATTATGAGCTTTTTTTCATATGTTTTTTGGCTGCAAAAATGTCCTCTTTTAGAAGTGTCTGTTCATATTCTTTGCCCACTTTTTGATGGGATTGTTTATTTTTTTTCTTTTAAATTTGTTTAAGTTCTTTGTAGATTCTTGATATTAGCCCCTTGTCAGATGGATAGATTGCAAAATTTTTCTCTGATTCTGTATGTCGACTGTTCAATCTGATGATAGTTTCTTTTGCTGTGCAGAAGCTCTTTATTTCAATTAGATCCCATTTGTCAATTTTGGCTTTTGTTGATATAGCTTTCAAACATAAGACCTAAAACCATAGTAATCCTAGAAGAAAACCTAGGCAATACCATTCAGGACATAGGCATGGGAAAAATATTTATATTTACATGTAAGTCTTTATAGGTTTAATAGCTTTAATTTTCTAAAAGAGCTATCCAGTAACAAAGATAAGTTTGTGTTCATTAGTATGATTGATAGACTAAAGGAAAGATTGAATGATTAGTTGATGTATTGGTTGTGCAGTATATATTTATTTATTTTTATTTCTTCTTTTTATGAGACAGGGTCTTGAACTGTTTCCTATACTGGAGTGGAGTGGCTTGATAATGGTCCACAGTAGCCTCAGCCATGCAGGCTTGAGCCATCCTCCTACGTTAGCCTCCAAGTAGCTGGGAATACAGGTTTACCTTAGCATATTGAGCTAATTTCTGTATTTTTGTAAAGACAGGGTTAGCCATGTTACCCAGGCTGGTCTCGAACTCCTGGGCTCAAGTGATCCACCCCTTTGTTCTCTCAAAGTGCTGGTATTATAGGTGTGAGCCACCACACCTGGCCTTGCAGTGTATATTTGACAAATACTCTATTCCTGGCATGGTGTGTTCCATATATTGGGAATAAAGAAGCAACCACATTGTCAAAAATATCTGCTTATTCCAATACAGGGTGGAGCACATAAAATAAATAAATAAAATATGTGCCGTGATACATTTTAGTTGCCTCAATAAATAAGAGAGAACAGGAGAGAATAAATAAGACAGAAACCATTATAATTATAATCCCTAATGAAGTTTTCAAAATAAATAAAATGATATCAGGAAAACTCTAATTGCTAATGTGAAAACCATGAAAACCCGTAGAAACTATGCAAGTTCTGGTACAAAGAAACTGGATGAGAGAATCATGAGTACTAAGTTCAAATATGCTGCAAGTGTTGCATTGCATTATTGTCAAGCTAATTCTCTCAGTGCCAACTTAAACCTGATTACAACAAGCCAAGTCACCAAAAATAGAGGCCCTTGTAACACATGTCTTATTTTCAGAGGACTCACTATCATCATTTTACATTTATATGCAGTTTTACTTACTGTAAAGTGAAGTAAGCTGATTATGTGATTTTTTGGGGAAAAGAATGTAAAAATGAGGTTACCCATTATTGCCAAATATGCCTTTACATTTTGGCTTTCATGTACCAAATGTAGAGGTCTACTTCTTGGTTTCTCTTATAGTGTGCTTACTTTCATTGAATCTTATGTCTGGTCTAAAAGTAATTAACATATGCCACTGCCATTTAGAAATGTTAAAGCCAATGTTAATACTTCCAATATTTTTATCTTTCCATGGATATAGTCCTCTTGTTTGATAACCCTATGCTTTTTTTCCTTAGTGTGTCTAGTAAATCTTTATTGAATGCTAAACATTTTGTATACAAGATCACAGAACACACATATATACACACACATCTATCTGTCTGTCTATCTATCTATCTATCTATCTGAAGTAAATGTTGGCTGAATGTGGTGGCACATGCCTGTAATCCCAACACTTTGGGAGGCTGAGGCAGGTGGAGCACTTGAGGTCAGGAGTTTGAGACCAGCCTGGCCAACATGGTGAAACCCTGTCTCTACTAAAAACAGAAAAATTAGTCATGCATGGTGGCAGGCACCTGTAATCCCAGCTACTTGGGAGGCTGAGGCAGGAGAATTGCTTGAACCCAGGAGGCAGAGGTTGCAGTGAGCCAAGATGGCACCGCTGCACTCAAGCCTGGGTGGCAGAGCTAGACTCCATCTCTAAATTAATTAATTATTTAATAAAATATATGTGTACATATAAAAAATTATCTATGTACACATATTTTATATGTGTGTGTGTGTGTGTGTTTTCTTACCCTGTCCACTGCTGTCAGGTAGCTGTCGGAGTAAGAAATCCCCTCAATACATTCAGGAACTGAGCTGACTGGAGACTAAGTGCCAGACTTCATAAACCTTGTTCTGATAGAGTGTCAGGCTTCATAAAGAAACCTTTACTTTGAGGCTGATCTTAGGGCATATATCTTGAGGGTTCTCAGTTGAGCGCCTAGGAATTTTACAAGGGTCAACCCACTGCTTGACCACTTTTTTTCTCTCACACTACAAGAATGACAAATTCTACTCTCAGATTTGCTGTAGCTTTCTGTTTTTCTCTCATCATTAACAGCTTAGTAATAAAAAGTGCTTGTAAAAAAAACTACTGCACAGAATTGGCCTTAAATCTCTGTACCTTGTATTTTCTAGAATATTGATGCTTTATGTCTTGGCTGCATCCAAGCCCCTCTTCTTTGCTTCTTCTCTTGTCTCAGATGAGACTTTGAACTTCGACTTTTTAGTTAATGCTGGAATTAGTTAAGACACTGGGGGAAATGTTGGGAAAGCATGATTGTGTTTTAAAATGTGAGGACATGAGATTTTGGAGGGGCCACTGGAAGAATGATATGGTTTACCTGTGATCCCACCCAAATCTCATCTTAAATTGTAGTTTCCATAATCCCCATGTGTCATGGGAGGGACCTGCTGGGAGGCAATTGAATCATGGGGGCAGTTTCAACCATGCTGTTCTTATGATTGTGAGTTCTCACAAGAGCTGATGGTTTTATTGGGGGCTTTTCCCCTTTTGCTTGGCTCTTGTCCCTCCTGACGCCTTGTGAAGAAGGATGTTTTTGCTCCCCTTCCACCATGGTTGTAAGTTCCCTGAGGCCTCCCCAGTGATACAGAACTGTGAGTCAATTAAACATCTTCTCTTTATAAATTACCCAGTATCAGGCAGTTATTTATATCAGTGTGAGGACAAACTAATACACATGCCTTCAAAAATACTTCCCTATCTTATTCAGCTCCATTGGATATAGGGCTCTAGGTTGTCTGGGAAGTACCAAATGTGGAAGTCTAGAGTGTTTATGAATTAAATATATTAGCCCCCAAATGATTTCATCAGAAGAATAAAATGATAGCAAATTTTTCATAAAATGCCTAAAAACTCTAATAATATACATGATAGGAAGATATCTGACAGGAAATATGTAGAAAGAAATGTGTAATTAATGTCTTTTCCTAAAAGGTTTTACTTTCATTCTTTAATGTCAGATCATATGAACAAGAATTTTAACACTAAGCAAAGGAAATTTCATTTTACTTTTCCATACAATATCACTGTTAGACTTTTGAAAAAGTTTCACCCCATCATTAATTAGCATTTTAGCTTCTTTCCTCCTGTGAACCTAATTAGATGACTTGAGTAGTCAGGATAGCTCAGAGCCATAAGAATTAATCCAAAAAAGAACAAAGAATTAAGCCAGCAATGGCATTCTCTCAATTTTACCTGAAATTGCTGGACAGGATGCACTCTTTATTTTATAATTCAACTGTTCTTATGCTATACGAGTTTTATAAGAATTTTTCTAAACAACTTAGTGTGAATATATACAGATTTATGTTATTCCTAATTGCTTCATTTGAGCATATGATGTTCCTCCCATTTTTGCAAGCTTCTTATTGATAAAGTCTAGACATTCACAGAATGTAAGACAATTTTTGTAAATCATATATTTGATGAAGTACATTTATCTAAATATATATCTATATATATGTATATGTTGTAAGTGAGTATCAAATTATAATACAATAATAAAAAGGGAAACATCCAAATTAAAAACAGATCAACAATCTTAATAGATATTTCTTCAAAAAATATAAAATTGACTTCGAGGCATATTATACAATGCTCAACTTGATTAACCATCAGATAACTGCTAGTCAAAACCACAATGACGTACCATTTGCACCTCCCAAAAATGCCTAAAATCATAAAGATAAATAACAACTTTTGGAAAGGATATGGGGAGATTTGCACCCTTTTATGCTATTGGTGGGAACATAAAATGGTGGAGCTTGTAAATCAGTCTGGCAATTCTCCAAAAAGTTAAACCTAGAGTTACCATATGACCCAAAGTCTCTACTCCTAGATGTACACCTTAAGGAATCAAAATATGTGTTTACATAAAAATCTATTAAAAAATGATTATAAAAGATTTATTTACAATAGCCAAAAGTAGAACAAACCCAAATATCCAAAACTGATAAGAGAGCAAATGAAATGTTTATATGTATTTGTTTTCTATTGATGCTGTAAAGATACTACAATTTAGTAGATTAGACATCTGAAATGAGTTGCAAAGGAATATAATAACTGCACTATCAGAGGTATGTTTTTTCTGGAGGCTTGAGGGGATTATATGTACCTTTATCCCTTGCAGCTACTAGAGGACGCTTTTATTCCTTGACTTGAGGCTTTATCCTAAACCTTCAGTAACGTATTTGCATCACTCTGACCTCTGCTTCCTTTATCACATCTTGTTCCTGCCTCTAACTCTTTCACCTTCTTATTCCATTTTCTTATGGCATTTGGCCCACCTGGATACTGTAGGATAATCTTCCCTAGATCCTTAGCTCAGTCACATCTCAAAGTTCTTAATCATATCAGCGCAGTTATTTTTGCCGTATAAGTTCATCTATTTACAAGTTCTGGGATTAAGATATAGACATCTTTAAGGGGTAATTATTCTGCTTACCATACCACACAATAAAATATTATTCAACAATAAATGACTCAAGCTGGATGAACCATGAAAACATTATGCTTAGAAAAAGAAGCCAACAACTAAATAACATATATTGTATAATTCAATCTGTATGTAATGTCCAGAATAGTCAAATCTACAAAATAATAACATAGCATCATGGTTGCTTAAGGCTGGATAGAAAGGGAGAATGACTACTAACAAATAAGGGGTTACTGTAAGAAGGTACCATTAGGTGACAAAAATGTTGGATAACTGATTATGGTAATGGCTGCATAGCTCTCTGAACCTATTTAAAACAATTGAATTGCATAATTTACATAAGTACATTGTATAGCATGTGAGTTATATATCAAGAGAACCGTTATGAAAAATAAAGAAATTAGAACATATTTTGAATTGAAACAAAATAAAAACAAAGCAAAAATTTGTGAAATGTACATAAAGATATGGCTAAAGTAGTACTTACAAAGAAATTTATAACATTAAATTCTTATAAAAGCAGAACACTCTAAAATAAATAAGCAGCTTCTGTTTAAAAAACTTGAGAAATAATTTCAAATTAAACGGAAAGTAATTACAATAAAGGAACTAAAGATGCGAGTGGAAATCAATATTATAGCAAATATAAAAATAATAGATAAAGCTGGGCCTTTGAAAATATCAATATAATTAATAACACATCTGACTCGTTCTGGTAAAAAAGAACATAAAATTTGCCAATTTCAGGTATGAGAGATGATGAGAAATAGTATCATATATTCTCTAGATGTAGAAGGATAATAAGGAAATATTTTGCAAAATTCTAAGTCAGTATACAAAAACATAGATAAAGAACATATTCTTTAAAAGACACAAATTACCAAAGCTCACGAAAAAGGCATTGACAACATGAATACTTTTATGTCTGTTACAGATCTTGAAAATATAGTTTAAAAACCTTCATGGAAAAAATAAAACCCTCTAGGTTCAGATGACTTCTTCAGTAAATTTTGCAAATAATTCCAAAGAAAATTCTATTCAAAACTATTCCAGAAAATTGTAAAGAAGGGAATAATTGTGTAATTCTATGAAGTAGTATTATGCTAATACAAAACTGACATAAAAATAAAAAGAAAATTTTTCTACAGATTAATATCCCTTATTTCTAAACATGCAACAATTCTCAACATTACTTTTACAAAAATTAAAGGTTAGTTTAAAACGTATAATCAATGTATAGTCAATGATGTAATTTACTGTATTAATAAACTGAAAACAATAAAATATACACAGTCATATAAATAGATGCAGAATAAACATTTTACATAATCCAACAATGATTCCTGGTAGTGAAAACTCTCAGCAAGCTAACAATATAATAACATTTCCCCATATATACAAAACTGTAGCTAATATCACACTTAATTGTGAAAGCTGGATTTCTTCCTAAAATCAATCTTAAGAGAGGAAGTTCAATCAACATTATAGTGTAGGTTCTAAAACAATAAGAGTAGAAAAAAAGTCATTCAGTTTACAAAGAAAGAAGTAAGCATGTTTTTATTCAAAGAAAACATGACCCGTTATGTAGAAAATCTAATGAGATACGGCAAAAATCTAAACATCAATTTTAAGAAATTTACTGAATAAAACATTGATTTACATATTTGTAATGAACAATTAGAAACTAATAAATAATTCCTTTTATGCAATTTTCATTACAATAACCCTTAAAATAAATACTTAGTGACAAATTGCACAAAAAATATGCAAGCCGAAACACTGAAAACAACAAAATGTTGCTATAAGAAATTAAAATCTAAATTAATGGAGAGTTTTAAAGCATTCATGGGTCAGCCGATTCTATATAGTCTATGTTCTCCTCAAATTGTTCTAGAGATTCAACAAAATTCCAATTCTAATCTATGCTGGATTTTATAAAAATTGACACCAATTCCTGGATCGTGTGTGTGTGTGTAAGAATCCAAAAAGTCTAAATTAGCTAAAACTTCTTTGCTAAAGAATAAAATTGGAAGACTTAACACTACCTAAAGACTTATTCTAAAACTACATTAACCATGAAGGTAGAGAATTGGCATAAAAACAGACATATAGAAAATGAAGCAAAACAGAGAGTCCAGGAACATACACAATGATACATGAAAACTGATTGTGGCAAACATGCAAAAGAAACTAAGTAGAGAAAGTATAAACTTTTCAACAAATGGACCTGGAAAGATTGGATATCAGAGTGTAAAAAATGCACTTTGATATATAGCTGATATATACACAAAAATTAACTCAAAATACATCACAGACCTACATCTAACACTTGAAACTATAAAACTTTTATAAGGAATTTGTGAACTTGGGCTTGACAAATATTTCTGAAGTATGACTCACAAGACGTGGTGTTGTGAGTATCAAAGAAGAATTCAGAATTAACCAAGATCAGAACCTAATATAGAACTTAAAAAAAATTACAGAGCAGGAAAAGTATCTGCAAGTCATATACCTGATGTAGGACTTGTATCTGGAATTTGTAAAGATTGTCAAATAATTATTTTTAAGAAAGACAACAGCTTTGCACAGACAACTTTTCAAAGTACATATATTAATAGTAAATACTTATATAAATCAATACTCATTATAATAGTCACTAATACAATTCAAATCGACACTGTGATGAGACAGTACTATGTACTTATTGGAATGACTAAATTTAAGTATTCTGACTATATAATCTGTTGGCAAGAATGGTGGGAATCTGAAATAAACATATATTGCTGGTAGGAATGCAAAATAATAGAATCACTTAGGAAAACATCTTGGTGATTTCTTAAAATGTTCAAATACATTTACTATATAACCTAGTCATTTTCATTTCTACATATTATCACAAGAGAAATAAAAACATATATCTTTCGAAAAGTGTGTACTAAAATTCACAGGGCCTTTATTTATAAGAGCTGAAACTAGAAATGACCAAAATGTTCCATTACAGGTGAATAGATAAACTCTGACATAGTCATACAATAGAATACTGCTTACCAGTAAAAATAAATAAATTATTGATGTATGGTACAACCTGATCAAATTTCAAAATAAGTATGTAATGTAAAAGAAGCTAGATGAAAAATAAATATTGTGATGGCATTTATATAAAATTCTAGAAAATAAAAATTAACCTACTGAGAGAGATGTTATGAATTGGATTGTGTCCCATCAAAATACATATGTCAGAGTCCTAAACTGTAATTTTTATGTGCTTGGAAATAATATCTTTACAGAGGCAATTAAGGTTAAATGAAGTTGTAAGGATAAAGTCCCTAATTCAATATGACTAGTGTCCTTATAAAAAGACAGCATGACACCAGGTATGTATGCACACAGGGAACAGATCATATGAGGACATGGGGAGATGGGGGCTGTCTACAAGCCAAGAATAGAGGTCTTTTCCTGAAAAAGGAGAAACCAAACCTACAAACACCTTGATCTTGGACTTCCAGCCCTGAGAATTGCAAGAAATAAACATCTGTTGTTTAAGCCCCCGAGTCTGGTATTTTGTTATGGCTGTCCTAGAAAACTAATGCAAATCATAAATAATATCACTGTTTATAAACACAGACCTTCATCCTCTGTTGAATGGATAAATATAATGTGGAAAATACATGCAGTGAAAGATAGTACAACAGAAAAGAAAGACCAAATGGTTGCCACATGGAACAGCAGGTTAAATACGGCAATACAATGTTGAGGGAAAGAAGCCAGACACAACACGTACCACTATATAATTCTATTTATGCAATTCGAGAACAGGCAAATTAATCTATGCTGTTGAAGTCAGGTTACTGGATACTTTAGAAAGGACTGAAGTTGTTTGGATAAGTTTCATCCGGCCACATGGGGGCCTTCTGAGTCCTGGTAACATAGTATTTCTTCATCTGGGTATGAGTAGCAGGAAGGACAACCCAAGGGGCAGCAATGCCAAGCTTTCATCAGGCTTTCAGTTTATATTCAGAGTGGGGTCAATCAGTGTCTTTGGTGCCCATTTTTTATTAAATAGGACTTTTTACTGAAGCGTAATATACATACACAATATACACAATATACATACTAAAAAGCATACCGATTAAAAGGGGTTAGTTCCAACACTTTTTTCTAAAGTAAACATATCAGACATCAATGGGCTGAATAAGCCTTCTGTACGAAGAGTTTTCCGAAGACTTTGAAAATCCAACCATCTGAAGGAATATTTCTGAGAAAGGGAGCAATACCCTTGGCAGCTGCTGCCTTTCTTCTAATTGGATTAAGGGATATTAAAGATGAGAGCCCTCTATTATTTAGGAGAAAACCTTTTATCTCAGTTCCTGTTGAAATTCATATCTGAAGTGCTGCTGAAAAGTTGTGGAGAATTTTGAAGAACTTATTCACTCTTAAGGAGGACAAACAAAAAAGGGTCTTTGTCCCAAACAACAGAAAAAGACAACATATCGAGTAGGAAAATATATGCAGATAGATAGATAGATAGATAGATAGATGATAGATAGATAGACAGATAGACAGATAGATAGATATAGATAGATGATAGATAGATAGATAAATGAAGTGGGTGGTAAAAGTACACTTTTGTAAGCAAGTGTTTCTGCTACGATTTTGTTACTCGTGTGTTCCTGTTTGTAAGTAACAACATTGTAGCCAACACCGTAAAACTTATTCTTTAATTACAGTAATGGCCCTGAACTTTCAATAAATAGCCAGGGTTTGCTTTTCCCACTGGAAAAGAAAGGCTTCATCCCAGACTTGTAGTTGCTCTGCTTTCTGGGTACCATGAGATATTGAAGGACTGCCAGCACTGACGGTTCTGGAGAAACATCTCCTCCTAAAGGGTTACCAGCTAGAACCTGCAGCAAATGCTCCCTGCTGTTACTCTCTTACTGGGTTCCTACAAGCAGTTAATCTAGGCCTTAGTTAAGATATTATTTTTCATTTAAACTCCATAAAAGTTTGTGTCCAACTACACGAAATTAAACAGAGGCACAACCAAATATGGAATACTAAAGAGTAAGGAAAAATACCAAAATGACGTTTTATTTTGGCAAAAAAAAAAATACTTGGAAAACTATACTACAAAGTCAATTTGCAAATGTAGAATAAAATTTCATTCAAATTTTATACATAAGGCCAGTTCCACAAGTGAATATATGTATGTGTGTGGGGAAAAGAGAGGTGAGGGGTAGGAGATTGAAAGGCTGAAAGGTTCGTTGATTGAAGTGCCATGTGTAAAGTTTCTTCTCATTTGCTTCTTTTTATTTTTTTTCACTTTCCAAATACATATAATTGTTTCCCTTTACTACTCAAATAGAAAAACCAATACATTTACTTAATGAAAAATAAAGTAACCTTTAAAACCTTTGCAAGGCAAATTTGTCTGCAGAACTGCTTTTGTATATTCAATTCTTGGGATGTTATAGTAAAAAGCAAAGTTATATTCCATCTTTTCATGTCTTTTAAATTCCATTTTTCTTTCTACTCATACACTTTTCTGGGATTCTGAAAAGTGTAGCTGCAGATGTATTAGATATCTTATTAAATCATTCTCCCTGATGCATCACATAGAAAAATAATCTACATGAAATCCGCATACATCTGTAGTTTTCTAAAAAAAAAAAAAAAGTCTTCCTCATGAACAACACTTTTAGGAGGTAGGCCTTATTCTTATAGTCATGTCATCAAAAATGTAGCAGGCATCCTTTTTTTTTAAATTATAGAGCTACTATTAAAATAAAGACATCTTAACCCTCCCTTCCACTCTTTCTTTTCTCTCTCTTCATCCCTCCCATCCACTCTCCTTTCCTATCTTCTTTTCTGCTTTCCTGTCTTTCTTCTTTCCTTCTTGCAAATGAACCCTCTATCCAATTAAATATCTAGTTTAGGTATTTTGGTCTTGTATCCTCTTTTTTCTGTTGCATTTTAAAACCACTTTCAAGAACTCGTTTCAACAGTCACAAGGGTTAAGTATGTAATATGTTCATAGATGTAATCTTTCTTAAATGGCTATTTAATGGAGTAATTACCTGAAATCATCTTCACATATTTATGCTAATTGCTTGTATCCCCTGTAGCATAACTGTTTCTCTTTTAACATGCACACCTTCTCAATATATGTCGTTGCCTTCAAAGAATCAGGACAATCACTCGGGAGATTTAGATTTAAAATAACTCCTTTTTTTTTTCTTTGAGATGGAGTCTTGCTCTGTTACCCAGGCTGGAGTGCAGTGAGCTATCTGGGCTCACTGCAACTTCTACCCTCCCACTTCTTCCTACTATTTAAAATGTTTCATTTAGAAATATTTGTCTTTTTTTGCCTGAATTCATCAAATATTTTCCCTAGTCCTCTTATCCGTTTATCAATTTATATTCTTTAAAGTTGTATTGGCAATCCTAAACTAAGCCAGTAGACGTATAAGTCATAGAAGGAAAGGGTGAAAGACTGAAAATGTGACTGCCATTTCTGTATACCTCCATTTTTGCTATGGGGACTCTATTCCTAGCAACAATCATGAACATGGGACAGTGTTGACAAAGTAATTGATTTTATTGGTTTCAATGGACTTGGCTTTACATTCAGAGGTTCAACAATTTTCTTCTTAATGGTTGAGATTCACTGGTATCTATGCTCATTACAATTGTTTTGTAAGACTTTAAAAATTTTGCTAAAATTTTATAATGTAAATCACTTTGGGCTTTTCCACTGGAGGTGTAAATGCCTACCACCAGCGCTGTCGACATATCTCTAGTGATCCCTGAGAAGTTCCAGCATATTTTGCTAGTACTGGATACCAGCATCAATGGGGAGTGAAAAACAGCCTCTGCCATCACTGCCTTTAAGGATGTAGGCCAAAGATACACTCATTGGTCTTGAGGAAAGCAGATATTGACCTCACCAAGAGGACAGGAGTATTCACGGAGGAGGAGGTGGTTCGTGTTATCACCATTATGCAGAATCCACACTAGCACAAGATCCTAGACTGGTTTGTGAACAGAGAGCGGATGTAAAGGATGGAAAATACACCCAGATCCTGGCCAGTGGTTTGGACAATGAGCTGCATGAAGACCTGAAGCAATTAAAGAGATTCCAGCCTGTAGAGGGCTGAGCCACTTCGGGGGCCTTCATGTCCAATGCCAGTACAGCAAGACTACTGGCTGCCATAGTCGTATTGCAGGTGAAGAAGAAATAAGTCTGTAGGTTTTGTCTGTTAATAAATCACTTTGGTAGAATAACTGCTGTTTGAAATGTAATATGTTTTATCTTTCTGGGTAAGTGAAATCTTTTCATGAAAAAAATAAATCAAGTCAGCTGTATTATAGCAGTTGGTTTGACTTCTATGCTGATTTGTATTACCTGATAGCAGGTTAAATATATTTAATTCACTAGTTGACCTGATGGTGTAAGTAGCCAAAGAAGCACTGGGCTAAATAACTTCAGAGACCTCCCGTTATCAGTTGAATGATTTGTCTTTGTTGGTTCAATGCCCTGAAATTCTGGGCATTCTCTCAAACCAAGAATTTCAGGTGGTTATGATAATGTTGCCACCTCTTCACTATAATCACACTTAATTAGTTGCAGCAGGTGGTAGTAGCTGGCACAGTTGAATAGTTCTCCTCCCTTCACCAACAATTGGCTATTTTTTCAGCAAATAAAAAGGACTCTGTAGGAGAAATAGAGAGAAAAATAGCTGTGGGCTAGCTGTGGTTCTACCAATTCTTTTATTCTCTTGTTTCTTTTCCACTATAGAATTTATTCCTTTTTTCTTTAATAGAGAAAATGGCATGTTACCTTTTCCAGGGAAATACATTCTATGTATTTAGTAAGAATCCTTTAAAATGTAGGAACTGAATTTAGCAATCTGAAACAGAAAGTACTGTTTGAGGTTTTCTTGGCTAGCAAAAGTCACTTTTTTAAATGCCATTGTCAATGTTAATTAGCCCCATTTAGCCATTTAAAAATGTATACACGGTTCAAAACAGCATGTTATACACAATAAATATGTAAAATTTAATTCGTTATTTAAAAATTAAAGATGAATAAATGCATGGAAAAATAGTTTTACATATATTTTAAAAGAGAATGAAGCCTTTGTTAGGTAACATTGTTTTCTAGCATAACGATATCATACGGATTTCTTTAAAATTCCATTGATATACTTTTTTGTATATCATACTTGCACATGTACACAAACACACTAAAACACACTAACAGTTTACGTAAGTAGAGAGAATCAGGACTGATATTTTGAGTGTGAAATAAACTGTCTTTCTTTCCATTTAAAAACAATGCTGATTTGTCATTTAGTGTGTTATTTTCTCAAATGATTCTGTTTCCTTTATCTCCCCTTTGTGTTTATTAAAATAATAATTTTTATTAATATAACTAGATGTTTAATTATTAAGATAATTCCTTACTATATTTTTTTTTGTTTCACTTGGTTTTTAAGGAGCTTTAATAAGTCTTGTTTTATCTGTGGATTTTCTTACATATATGTACTCTATAATTATCATTTTATAAAATAGATATATTATCTAGTTTAGGGGAATATAATGTGTTTTTAATTCCCAGCATTTTAAAATGAAAACATGGAAAAAATAACCTATTATGACTGGTGGTTTGAAGACTATATGTTGGCATCTTACTTAGACTAAAAGAAAACTAATATTTGTACTGTTAACAAATAACATTATTATTTAAAAAAATTAATTAGTGCCTGAATCTGTGCATTGAATTTTTTTCTATTTTCTTCTGGAATTTCTCTAGTAGCATTTTTTCTTTATTTCTAGGAACAATCAATGTTTTCCAGAAATAAAGTACAGGTAAAGAAAACATAATTTTTAATGTTTTAAGAAAGTAGGAAAATGACTTGTTTCTGCATGTTTGCATTCAAATGGGCTATTTTTGTAAACAACATATAATTTACTCATACATAATACATCAGAAACATTTATGTTGTTAAAACTTGTGCTGATGCTACATATAAAATTTGAAGTATTTCATGTATTAAAATTGGTATAAGATGTATGTGAAAGTTCTGAAGAATAAAAATAAATTCCCACAATCCAACTTGAATGCCAGAACATTAGCAATGCTACTGATGATTATATGTGTGTTTTCCCAATTCTCCCTTTTTTATGTAAGAGTAACAGATATCTTGAATCACTGTGTTAATTTTAAAAGAATAGATTTACCATTGTTGCAGATTCTCAACTCAGTGTCAGCTTCACCCTCTCTTATATTTTGCCTGTCTCATAACAGTGAAGCCTAAAGCTGTATTTCTTTGACACAACTGCCAACAGCATTTTGGGTTAGTTTTCCATACTAAGAAGCCTGTAATATTTGAAAGTCAGAAGAGAAGGAAATATCATCAACCTCCAAAGAGAACAGAATGATTTTGATCATTATTTAGGCATTTTCATTGCAAATCATCTATTTGATGCTACTACTAGCCAATAAGATCACAAGGTTATTTTCTGATATTTCTGCAGCATCCTGATATTTTGAAGTCGGTGCAATATTCTCTGCTTTTGGCTTCCCCATTCTTCAAGGGATTCTGTAAGCCTTTAATTCCCTATTCATTACTATTTCTGCCTCCTGTACACAGGAAAATATCTGTGTTCCCTTCTGAACTGAAAAGACAATGCATTCCCAAATATAGTTTCTGGGTGTTTTTTTTGAGCTTCAGTAAAGTATATTAAATTCAAAATTGTCCTATGTGTCTTGCTTTTCCACCAACACTAAATGCCTATTATTGATCTACGGTATTTTACGTAGATGTTGAGATTATTATTTAGTGTTGTAAAATATCCCATTGTATGACTAGAGCACAGTATTTTAATATTATTATCTGCCCTTGGCTTACCTATGTTACAAGAGATTCTGTAAGTCTTTAATTTCCTATTAATTAATTGTGCTGATAAACATTTGGTTTGCTATTATTTTTAATTTTCCTTTTTTATCGTTGTTTTGTTTTGTTTTCTGTTTGTCTTTTTCTACTATAAGCAAGATGGCTAGTTGCACTCTTCAGAAAGTCTTTTTGGTGCACATTTACAAGACTTTTCCTAGCTTATTGACAAGGTGTTTCTACTTGGGAAGACTTTGTAGAGTTCCTGAACCTTCTCCTAGGCCTCTCTGTGCACCTCCTTGTAAATGCAGTTTTATCAAAGAACCCAGTTCAGCCAGTAGAGCACAAATCTACCACCCTCCATATCTGATGGCTTTCAATATCTGATCCAATTCTTCGTCTGCCATGGCTTCATGGGTGATATTGGCTCACACTGGCATATATTCAGAAAGAATCTGTTACATCTGTTCATCTAGAATCCTCTTTGCTTTTGCATCCAGTAACCCCCATCCTACACTTTGAGTATGAATTCTACTTGCCTATGCTGTATTTGAAGTTCAGCCCAATCTCTATTCCCTGCTGCAAGACCTCATTGCAGTGGTCCCTATGTTTATTGCAACGGCTTTGAATGAAGTGCTTTAATAAATATCATTGAATAATTTTTTCCTTAATAGTTCATATATTAAAAATGGAATTACTTAGAAGTATCTGCATTTTCTACTTGAAGCAACGAAGCTAAATTGTTTTTAGAATTGATTATACTAATTCCAATTGCAAATGTATTAAAAATACCTATTTCTCATATATTTGCCTAGTTGTGGCATTGTGTAGATTTACTGGTATGCCCATTTAATGAACTTAAATTAGTATCTTATTGTAGTTTTGGTGTGTAGCCCCCATTAATAAGATTAAATAATCTGCCTGTAGTAATTTCTTACTTATTTTATATTTTGTGAAATACTTGTTAAAATGACTATCAAATTTTCCAATTATGTTTTCTGTTTATTACATTTTTTCAGTTTATTAAATTATCAAGATATAATACCATTGAAATACATTTATTTCAAATAATTTTTCTCATGTGGTTTGTCCTTTCATTTTCTTTTTAATATACTTTGAAGAAGATCATTTTTTAGTTAGCTTTTTCTGTCTTAAGAAAAACTTCTCTAACCCTATGGTCATAAAGATATCCCTATTTTTATAAAAGCTTTAGATTTTGATTTTCACATTTGTTTGATGTATTCTGGACCTTCTCTTCTCCCCTCCCTGTCTTTTGACCTCTCTTTAGTGTATTCTACTTCTTTATCTCTCTAGGGTGCATTACAGATAATGTCTGATTCTCTCATCAGCTGGTGTACTCTTATATTCTAAACCTACCAATTACAATTTCACTTCTCTTTTCTATATTATTAATTTCTAAATGTATTATGTTGGTATTCAAATCATTCTTATTTTTAATGATCTATTATACTCCATTACTTACATTTCTTCTTTTATTTTAACATATATTATACACATTTATTTCATGTTAATTAAAACCTCAAATATATAAAATCCTTAATCTGTTCTCTGCATTTTTTTCTGGTACTCATTCAGGGTGGCTTGTTTTACGGTTTATTTTATTTTGTTGAATCTTATCTGTTAGCATTCTAAGGATCTAAACTGAGAAATCTTCATTCCAAGTAGGTTTGAAACCTACTTTAAATAGGAACCAAGTTGTCCTAATCAGCTGAGACAATACTAGCTGTCTTCTGTAGTACCATACTGCAAAGGGGTTGCATGTCTGGCTAGTTGCATACAGATGAGGTGACAGCTGAAGTCATCCCCAGTGCTGACTGCTTCTGAAGATATTTCTCAATTCAGCAGCATATGTAGTGACCATGCAGTCAGTACAGAATAACTAGGTCATGAGAATCTGTGCTTGGAATTTATGAGACTTTTTTATGAATTATGAGCTGCTGGTACACATATTATGTTGTTTTCTGTCCTGTGTCCTCCAAAATATAAGAGAACTTGGTGCTGGGTGAAACAGAATATGGACTTTGAGGCTGTTAATCGAAATTATGACCACTTCTGCTAACATAGGAGACTGGGCATCATATATGCATGAGCTAATTTAAATAACAAAGGAAATTAATGAGAATTTAATCTTTATTCATTGAAGTTTTGTATGATGACATGAAAAACAAATAATAAAGAAACAGCCCAAAGATTAATTTCTTTAAGTGAAGTGCCAGAATATATCAAGTTAGCATATAAAGGAAATTTCTTCATCTGAGACAATGAGGTTTTCTAAATATATAATCATGTCATCTGCAAACAGAAATAATTTGACTTCTTCTTTTCCTATTTGAATACACTTTAGTTCTTTCTCTTGCTTCATTGCCCTGGCCAGAACTTCCAATAGTATGTTGAATAGAAGTGGTGAGAGAGGGCATCTTTGTCTTGTGCCGATTTTCAAAGGGAATGCATCCAGATTTTTCCCATTCAATATGATATTGGCTGTGGGTCTGTCATAAATAGCTCTTATTATTTTGAAATATGTTCCATCAATACCTAGTTTATTGAGTGGTTTTTAGCATGAAGAGGTCTTGAATTTTATTGAAAGACTTTTCTTCATCTATTGAGATAATCATGTGGTTTTTGTCATTGGTTCTGTTTGTGTGATGGATTACGTTTATTGATTTGCATATGTTGAGCCAGCCTTCCATCCTGGGAATGAACCTGAGTTGATTGTGGTGAATAAGCTTTTTAATGTGCTGCTGGATTCGGTTTGCCAGTATTTCATTGAAGATTTTCACATCAATGTTTATCTGGGATATTGGCCTGAAATTTTCTTTGTTGTGTCTCTGCCAGGTTTTGGTATCAGGATGATGCTGGCCTCATAAAATGAGTTAGGGAGGTGTCCTTCTTTTTCTATTGCTTGGAATAGTTTCAGAAGGAATGGTACCAGCTCTTCTTTGTACCTCTGGTAGAAGACAACTGTGAATCCGTCTGGTCCTGGGCTATTTTCGTTGGTAGGCAATTAATTACTGCCTCAATTTCAGAACTTGTTATTTATCTGTTCAGAGATTCGACTTTTTCCTGATTTAGTCTTGGGAGGGTGCATGTGTCTAGGAATTTATCCATTTCTTCTAGATTTTCTAGTTTATTTGCATAGAGGTTTTTATAGTAGTCACTGTTGGTAGTTGGTATTTCTGTGGCATCAGCGATGATGTTCCCTTTCTAATTTTTTATTGTGACTAGTTGATTCTTGTCTCTCTTCTTCTTTATTAATCTGGCTAGCAGTCTGTCTATTTTGCTAATCTTTTCAAAAAATCATCTCTGGATTCATTGAATTTTGAAGGGTTTTTGTGTTTCTGATCTTATTTATTTCTTGTCTTCTGTTAGCTTTTGAATTTGTTTGCTCTTGCTTCTCTAGTTCTTTTAATTGTGATGTTAGAGTGTCAATTTTAGATCTTTCCTGCTTTCTCCTGTGGCCACTTAGTGCTATAAATTTTCCTTTAAACACTGCTTTAGCTGTGTCTCAGAGATTCTGATGTGTTGTTGTTCTCATTGGTTTCAAATAACTTGTTTATTTCTCCCTTAATTTTGTTATTTACCCAGTAGTGATTCAGGAGCAAGTTGTTCAGTTTCCATGTAGTTGTGTGGTTTTGAGTGAGTTTCTTAATCCTGAGTTCTAATTTGATTGCACAGTGATCTGGAAGACTGTTTGTTATGATTTCCATTCTTTTGCATTTGCTGAGGAGTGGTTCACTTACAATTATGTGGTCAGTTTTAGAATAAGTGCTATGTGGTGCTGAGAAGAATGTATATTATGTTGATTTGGGGTGGAGAGTTCTGTTGATGTATATTAGATCTGCTTGATTCAGACCTGAGTTCAATTCCTGAATATCCTTATTAATATTCTGTCTTGTTGATCTATCTAATATTGACAGGGGGGTGTTAAAGTCTCCCAGCATTATGTTGTGGGAGTCTAAGTCTCTTTGTAGGTCCCTAAGAACTTTCTTTATGAATCTGTGTGCTCCTGTATTGGGTGTATATATATTTAAGAGAGTTGGCTCTTCTTGTTGTATTGATCCCTTTACCATTATGTAATGCCCTTATTTTTTTGTTTGTTTGTTTGTTTTGTTTTTTGTTTTTTGATCTTGTTGGCTTAAAGTCTTTTATCAGAGACTAGGATTGCAATGTCTGCTTTTTTTCTTTCCATTTACTTGGTAAATCTTCCTCAATGTCTTTATTTTGAACCTATTTGTGTCTTTGCACGTGAGATGGGTCTCCTGAATATAGCACACCAATGGGTCTTGACTCTTTATTGAATTTGTCAGTCTGTGTCTTTTAATTGGGGCATTTAGTCTGTTTACATTTAAGGGTAATATTGTTGTGAATTTGACCCTGTCATTATGATGCTATCTGGTTATTTTGCCCATTAGTTGATGCAGTTTTTTCATAGTGTCAATGGTGTTTACATTTTGATATGTTTTTGTAGTGTCTAGTACTAGTTTTTCTTTTCAATACTTAGTGCTTCCTTCAGGAGCTCTTGTAAGGCAAGCCTGGTAATGACAAAATCCCTCAAAATTTGCTTATCAGTAAAGGATTTTATTTCTCCTTCTCCTCTGCAGCTTAGTTTGACTGGATATGAAATTATAGGTTGAAAATTGTTTTCTTTACAAATTTTGAATATTGACCTCCACTCTCTTTTGGCTTGTAGGGTTTCTGCTGAGAGATCTGCTGTGAGTCTGATGGGCTTCACTTTGTTGGTAACCCAACCCTTCTCTCTGGCTTCCCTTAAGGTTCTTTCCTTCATTTCAGCCTTGGTGAATCTGACAATTATGTGTCTTGGGATTGCTTTTCTCAAGGAGTATCTTTGTGGTGTTCTCTGTATTTCCTAAATTTGAATGTTGGCCTGTCTTGCTAGGTTGGGGAATTTCTCCTGGATAATATCCTGAAGTGTGTTTTCCAACTTGGTTCCATTCTCTCTGTTACATTCAGGTACACCAATCAAATGTAGGTTTGGTCTTTTCACATAGTCCCATATTTCTTGGAAGCTTTGTTTGTCCCATTTTATTCTTTTTTCTGTAATCTTGTCTTAATGCTTTACTTCCTTAACTTGATCTTCCATCTCTGATAGCCTTTCTTCTGCTTGATCAATTTGGGTATTAATGCTTTTGTATGCTTCACAAAATTCTTGTGCTGTGTTTTTCAGCTCCATCAGGTCATTTTTTCTTCTGTAAACTGGTTCTTCTAGTTACCAATTCCTCTAACCTTCTATCAAGGTTCATAACTTCCTTGCATTGGGTTAGAACATGCTCCTTTAGCTCAGAAGAGTTTATTATTACCCGTCTTCTGAAATCTGCTTCTGTCAGTTTGTCAAACTCATTTTCCATCCAATTTTGTTCCCTTGCTGGCAAGGAGTTGTGGTTCTTTGGAGGGAAAGATTCAGTGTGGTTTTTTGAATTTTCAGCCTTTTTGTGCTGTTTTTTCCTCATCTTTGTGGATTTATCTACATTTGGTCTTTGCTATTGGTGACTTTTGGATGGAGTTTTTGTGTGGCCATCCTTTTTGTTGATGTTGATGCTATTGCTTTCTGTTAGTTTTCCTTCTGACAGTCATGCCCCTCTTCTGCAGGTCTGCTGGAATTTTCTGGGGTCTACTCCAGACCTTGTTTTCCTGGATATCACCAGTGGAGGCTGCAAAACAGCAAAAATTGCTGCCTACTCCTTCTTTTGGAAGCTTTGTCCCAGAGAGGCATCCTCCAGATGCCAGCCAGATCTCCGTGTATGAGGTGTCTATTGACCCCTGCTGGTAGTGTCTCCTTGTTAGGAGACTCCCACTTGAGGAGGCAGTCTTAGCAGAGTTCGAGCACTATGCTGAGAGATCCACTGCTCTCTTCAGAGCTGGTAGGCAGGAACATTTAAGTCTGCTGAAGCTGCACCCACAGCCACCCCTTCCCCCAGGTGCTCTGTCCCAGAAAGGCGGGAGTTTTATCTATAAGTCCCTGACTGGGGCTGCTGCATTTCTTTCAGAGATGCCCTGCCCAGAGAGGAGAAATCTGGAGAGGCAGTCTGGCCACAGGGGCTTTGCTGAACTGTGGTGGGCTCTGGCCAGCCCGAACTTCCCAGGGACTTTATTTACACTGTGAGGGGAAAACTGCCTACTCAAGCCTCAGTAATGGTGGATGCCCCTGCCTCCACTACCCTTGAGCATCCCAGGTTGACTTCAGTCTGATGTGTTGGCAGCAAGAATTTCAAGCCAGTGGATCTTAGCTTGCTGGACTCCATGGGGGTGGGATCCATTGAGCAAGACCATTTGGCTCCCTGTGTGCTTCATGGGTTAGGCAATGGCCCGCCCTGCTTCAGATCACCTCTGTGGGCTGCACCCACTATCTAACCAGTCCCAGTGAGATGAACCACATACCTCAGTTGGAAATGCAGAAATCTCCCACCTCGTATTTTGGTGTCGCTGGGAGGTACAGACCAGAGCTGTTCTTATTCAGCCAACTTGCCTGGGAAATCTTATATTTTCTTATTATGCTTCATTTCCTCTGTTCTATGTTATTCTTTTAAATGATGCTTAAAACCATTAAACTGATTTAATAACCCACAAATTGATCACAACATAAATCTTAAAAATATGTATTGGGAGAGTATTGCATCTGTGAAAACTCATAACAGCAATGTTTTGATAGCATAATCCAGTGTGCTGGAAGCAGCTATTGTCCAGTAATACGTTAATGCATATGAAATGGTGTTTTTTATTCTTACAGTAAAAAAGTATATAACATTAAAAAACTAGTGAATTTTGATTTGCATTTCTCTAATGACCAATGATGATGAGCATTTTTGCATATGTTTTTGGCCACATAAATGTCTTCTTTTGAAAAGTATCTGTTCATCTCCTTTGCCCACTTTTGAATAGGTTTGTTTTGTTTGTTTGTTTTTTGTAAATTTGCTTTAGTTTTTTATAGATTCTGGATATTACCCCTTTGTCAGATGGGTAGATTGCAAAAAATTTTTCCCATTCTGTTGGTTGCCAGTTTACTCTAAATCTGGAGACAACAGATGCTGGAGAGGATGTGGAGAAAAAGGAACACTTTTACACTGTTGGTGGGAGCATAATCTAGTTCAACCATTATGGAAGACAGTGTGGCAATTTCTCAAGGATCTAGAAATAGAAATTCCATTTGACCCAGCAATCCCATTACTGGGTATATACCCAAAGGATTATAAATCATTCTGTTATAAAGACACGTGCACACATGTTTGTTGCAGCACTGTTTACAATAGCAAAGACCTGGAACCAACCCAAATGCCCATCATTGATATTCTGGACAAAGAAAATGTGGCAGATATACCCCATGAAATACTATGCAGCCATAAAAAATGACAAGTTCATGTACTTTGTAGAGACATGGATGAATCTAGAAACCATCATTCTCAGCAAACTGACATAAGAACAGAAAATCAACCCAGCATGTTTTCACTCATAGGTGCATGAGGAACAATGAGAACACTCGGGCACAGGCAAAGGAACCACACTCACTAGGGTAGGTGGTGGGGTGGAAGGGAGGGGAGGGGAAGGAAAGTGGGGGACAGGGAGAATGCAGTGGGATAACACCAGGAAAAATGCCTGAGATCAATGATGAGGGGTGGGATGGAGACAGTAAACCACTGTGGCATGTATGTACCTATGCAACAATCCTGCAGGATGCAGGATGTGCACATGTACCCCAGAGCCCAAAGTGCAATTAAAAAAATAGTGAATTGCAACTACATACATTCACATGAATTTATTCCAATATTCTAAAAATTGAATGAAAAACAAAGTTGCCATTTCTGGAAAGATTTAATATTCATCATATAAAACTACGTATTTTAACTAAATAAATTTGTGTAAAACTAAAGAGAAAACAAGAAAATAACAAACAAAACATCAAGTTTGTAGTTTTGTGGGTGACAGGAAGTTCAACAAGGACAGAAAGTGCTGCAACTGCTGAGGGAACAAGGGATGTTAAAGAGACTGCAAAATTCAGTCATTAAGCTGCATGGTGAGAACATGAGTATTTAATTCTAATTGTTGGTAATTACACATACTTAAATATTTTGTATCTGTTTCACGTATAACAAATATTTCAAAGATAACATGTAAAAATATAAATAATTTTAGGCTAATCAGAAAATGTAGATTAAATAGGAAGTTATGAAAATTATTCAACATTTGTATTAGATCATTCAACTACCATTTAATCTTTTTTCCATTTTGAGAGATTGGAAAAATAAAAAATATTTTTTACAAAATGTTTTTCTGGTTTCTCTTGAAGCTCAGTTTCTAGATGGGATTTTTGATCTGCAATTCAAATGAAGTTGTAAAACACAGTAAAAGGGCAAATGACAAATTTTGGTGGCAATGCAATTGGATAAGTGGCTTCCAGAAAATGAGGTGTTGGCAACAGCTGCACTCCATAGTTTGCTGTACAGAGAGGCTTATTGAGTGTGGAGCAGCTGTGGAGGAGGCAGCAATTACTTCTGCCAGGCATCTAGAACATAATAGTTCAAAGTCCATTTTTAATATATTGCTTCACTTATAGTGAAGCACAAAAATAGTGTATTCAGAAAACTTCATTAAGACTGCTCAGTGTTCATGATTTTTCCAGGTCTCTGGGTACATTTTATTTTATTGAAAAAAATTTTCAGTTTTTTGCTGTGTTGTCCAGGCTGGCATGCCATGGCTATTCACAGCCATGATCATAGAGCATAGAGCAAGGCAGCTTTGAACTCCTGCCCTCAGGTCATCCTCCTGCCTCAGCCTCTGCAGTAGCTGAGATTACAGGCTACCATCAGACCGAGTACCAGGTGTATTCTTAAAGCAACTACCTAGTTTCAAGATAATGTTTTTGTTGTCTGTTTCTTCATAGATTTACTTTTGAAATAATCACTCTCTGTGTGTGTGTAGCAGACTCCAGGCTAAGTTTATACTATTCTAGCACTTTTTTTTGTATGTTTAATGGATTTAATGCTTAATATACTTTTTGCTCTTTTATCGCCCATTCTTAAAACTTTTTGAGACTCAACAGGTTTTTGGAAGCACATTTTATATTTAAATATTCAGTAAATCCTTTTTAAAAAAAGGCTATCAGACTATCTAAACCATCATATTCCTAGGATGGTGTATTTTTCTTTATTTACTACTATATCAGCACATTTTTCAATAGAATTTTTTAAAAATTCAAAACATGGCTTTAATTGTAGACTACTATTTTGATGAAAGGAGGTACTCTGTTTTATCATTTTTTGTTTGGGACACATGGGATATCATTAATTTTTATTTTTATAAATAGAATTTTAATATGCTTTCTTGTTCATAAGTCTTCATGCACAGTGTTACTTCCTTAAGTTGAATTTCTCAAAATATGCTTATTAAGAAGGCTCTGAACATATTTAAAGAATCTTAATATATAATGCCAAAAAGTCTTTCCTTCAGAAACGTTTGTGCCATACTATTGCTTGCTTCTTTCAATAGAAGGTAGAAATTATAGGACAAAATCCTGCAAATGAGATATTAGCACAGAGTAGAGAAAGTTGCACACATAAGGGAAACTCCTCATAAAGATTACTCTTGAGACTTTAGCTAAGTACTGATTAGCGAATTTACATAAGAATACTACTAGAGATATGGAAGGAGCCACTAGACAGAAATGGATGGAAAAATTGTTAAGACTTCACCAGTACTGATAATAGATTTGCTCCTACCAGTGAAACAGCATGATAATATGTAAGACATGAGTTAGAGTACTCAGAAGGGCATTGTCTGAGTAGAGGGTGAAAAATAATCTTAGACTTAGAGGCTTCTTTTGTCTTACCTGAGAAAGCATAAAAAGAAGACTCAAAAGCATCAAACTTTTTCCAAGAAACTCAACGATATTATAGAAAAAAACTCAGGAATATTTTTTAGGGCATAAAAATGTCCAGCAACCAATAAACTAAAATCACAATGTCTAGCATTGAATAAAGAAATTACCGGCCTACAAAGAAACAGAAAAATACTATTAAATGTAAGGAGAAATCAATATTTGGTAGTCTTGATCCTAGAAATCTTGAATATTTTTCCAAAAATTTATTCTTTAATATTTGGCTTTAATGCTATAATTTTTTTAAAATTTGTGTAGTTAAATTTTCAATAACACTTATAAGTACAATTGATGTTGTATGTTTACCTTCTATTTTTGATGTTATGAAATTTAACAGTTTTTAATAATTATCTGTAGATTTCTTAAGATTTTCTTATATAAACAGCCATCTATACACAAAAGACAATTTATCTCTTCCCTTTAAAAATTTGTCATTGTTTTCTGTTTCTGTACTTGCTACAAGCTATCACAAATGTTGAGAAGACTGCTAATATTTGATAGTTGATATTTTTCAACTTAGGATACAAAGTGTTCAATAGTCTATCATTCAGTAGCATATTAGCTTAAAGTAAGCACCTCGACCTGAGGAAATTTCTTTCTACTCTTAATTACTTGTGTTTATTAATGATGATTGGTTTTTAAATGTTATCAATTGCTGTTTATCCTTTGTTGGGATAACCTTTTTTTCTCACTTATTCAGATCATGCAGAAACTTTCATTGTTAAATATTCAAATATCTCCATAAATAACATTTTTATTTATAGATCTATTTTATGTGTTAATATTATTCAGGATTTTGCATAGGTTTTCCTTGGGAATATTGGACTGTAATTTTTTTCATTTGAAAGTTTTTTTCAGATTTGGTTCTTAAAGTCCTAGGGCCATAAATACATTGAAAAATGTTTCCCGTTGCTCTATATTCTGAAATGGTTTATGTAAATTGTGTATTACGTTTTATTTAAATATTTTGAAGAACTGATGAATGAGGTTATTTTTGAGTAGGTTATAAGATATAGAAAAATTAGATTTTCTATTTTTCTCCAGATTTTTAAATCTGTGTTTGTCAGGAAAATTGTTATCTTTATGTAAATTGTCATAATTTATTGGCATAGAATATTTTTGATATGCTTTCTTTTTGTTGTATTTGTTTTAAAATTTTCTTCTTATTTAATCTATTTATAATCTTGATTGTAATGTCTATTCCTCAAAATGTACATTTACTTTATATTTTACTTTTTCTATAACTTTGAAAAACCTTAGTTTTTAAAATTTTGCATATAAGAAATTTTTATACATACTCCAAATTATTTTACAGAAATGTAAAAATATGTTGAATAATATATATTCCTTTGACAAAGTTTGAATAAAATGCATTTCTTCAATAGAGTTTATGTATTTCTTTAGTGTATATATATATATATATATATGTATATATTCCTGGAAAATATAAATAGGGCAGCATATATAAGAACAACTTAGCATGCTTCCCAGAATAATATGTACAGTAAAAAGATAACTATGCTGATTTAGATTAGTTTAAGTATGTGGTACTTTAATTAAAGTTGCTTTTTATTTAAAATGTCATTCTTTCATTTTAACTTGAGTATTTCATTTTAGATCTTGTCATTTTACTAAGCATTCCCTCTCTACTCCCACGTACTTGGTATATTTCATTTAGTCATTAGTGAACCAACATGCTGTGTCACACTGGAAAAAAAGGAATACATTCTCTACCTATTTAAAATATTTTACTTGATAAATAAATAAAGCAATTTATTATGTAGATGTTAGCAGTCACACGGTTACTGAACTAGATGTAAAAGCTCAGTGAAATCTTACCATTGTTAAGAAAACACTCAAAGACAAATATTTGAAATTATTTAACTCATAGGCCTTTCTACATTGCCCAATACCAGGTCTCCATGTTTTTTGTCACTTGTTTTGTCTGGTATTATGTATATACATTTATGCTGTTCTCATAAGAAACACTAAAATATAGGCAATCATTTTATACACTATCCAAATACAAGAGTGTAAATCCATATAATTTGGGCTATGAGACTGGGACAATATGATTTATGACTTAGACTATGTGGGTTATAAAATCACCTTGGGCACTTTTGGGTAAATGTCAGAGAGATGGAAAATCATCTATCAGAAAAGCAGAAAATTATCTATAGTGAGAGATCTATATGACACTTGATTGGGAAACACACATCAGACATATTAAAATGAAACCAGAAAACAAAGTAATGGCTTCAAATAGGAGCATGTCACAGGTTAGAGAGTACTAGTAATTTATTAATTTAGCAATGAAGAGCTATTTATTTAACAATACTGGACATTAATTAATATGGTCACTTGTAAATAAAATCTCAATATCTCCTGGGAACTTTTATTTTTGGTAAAACATGAACTAAATATCTTCTGATAAAAAAAAGAGCAATATTATTAATACAATACTTTGGGGGGAAAAAACAGAAAAAAACAAACTGTTAAAGTGAAGGAGAGTCGAGCACAGTGGCTCAGGCCTGTAATCCCAGCACTTCTGGAGGCCGAGGCAGAGGAATCAGGAGGTCAGGAGTTTGATACCAGCCTGACCAATATGGTGAAATTCCACCTCTATCAAAAATACAAAAATTAACCAGGTGTGGTATCAATTGCCTGTAATTCCAGCTACTCAGGAGGCTGAAGCAGAATTGCTTGAACCTGGGAGGCGAAGGTTGCGGTGAGCCAAGATCATGCCACTGTACTCCAGCCTGGGCGACAGAGCAAGACTCGGTCTCAGAAAAAAAAAAAAGAAGGGGATATACATCTATCAGGTATGACATATATTATAAAACTGCAATAGTTCAATGTATGGTTTTCTGTAATCTAAAAGGAAGTGAAGATGATGATAAAACAAGAAAAATAGAAAAAAATATGCATAGCCAAGTTTTCTGTTCATAACCAAGTTCAGTTGTACCTGATTAACTCATAGATCAGAACCTCTTGATTATTCTAAAAGCATATCAGATTTTTAAAAACTGATGGACCTTCTAGGAAAAGGCTGTTGCTGTATGCTTTACCAATCTTCTCCATATATTGATCTGCTTAATGGAATAAATTAGTGTTTTCCGAAAAAAACAAAATTTTGGTTTTGGCATACAGGCTGTCATGGTTCTGATTGTATATGAAAAACTTTAGTTAATTCTTAGATAATTTCGAGGTCAAAAATACATGAAAGACATTTCTAATTTATTATGAAAGTAGAATATAAAGTAATTTTCAAGGTGATAGCAAGTTATTTAAATAAATAAACAAGAAAGAATAACAATTTAGACCCAGCATGGTTCAATATCACTTGAGATTGAAATTGGACCTGTTATGAGGCCATTCTCTAATCCAACATCTGGAAATTCACTTAATTTCTTTCATACTTCTAACCACTGTTTCTCATTTTTCTACTTTTATATATCTAAAAGTCTTCAAATTAAAGCCTTTTTATTTGGATCAACTTACCACATTAAAAGTATAACGCCTTAGAAAGTTGTTAGTATTTTTAGCTTACCGTTGATTTATAAATTTTTTTTTTCAGGTGACGCTTTTTAATTGGATGATGTCTTCGGAGAATATCAAGAGTCACATATGGGCCAGAGCAGCAAGCAGAAGGCCAGTAGTCAGGGTGAGGCCTCAGGGGAAACAGCAGGCTGGGTAGGAGGTCAGCAATGGCTGAAGAATCCCTGAGGATGGTTGATTTATAAAATTTTTCATTTTTGTATATGAAACTTATTTTTATGTTATTGTGGTTTTTCAGTTGTTTACTTTTAAAATATAGAATATATTATTTTTTCTAAAATGTTGGGTTTCTTTTTGGTCTTGTTGCTTATTTATATGGCATTTTCTTTCTCAGAGAAAAAAATCAATTATTTTATATAGTAATAATAATTAGACAGCCTATTTAACTTAATTTCTTATATATACATATACATTATGCCAACTTTTGGCCTTCAAATTTGAGTATGTAAAGAGAATTAAATTATATCAAGAAACCAAAAACAAATTTCAAAATATGTGGACTCAGAATCTGAAATGAGATTTAATCATTGCTTTGAAAATTATGAAAGATAGATATGATATTAATTGTTTATTACCAAATTTATTAAGGACAAAAAATTGAAGTGATTTTAATAAAAATACATTGAAAATAAGGCTTACATTTGTACTGAAGTTTGCAAAGAAGTGTATGAGATTATAAAACATAAATGTAGACACATCCCATGTGAAAAATACAATATATACTGCTGATTATTTATAAAGTTAAGAAATACACAGAAGTATTTAACAATTTAAGTAATAAAGATAATTTTCATTATTTTGCTACTCCCATGAAAATCTAATTACAAATGAATGAAGTTATTCTGACATAAGTGGACAGAATTCCTGGTTTATGTTACACTTATTTTTAAGATACACACAAAAATAGATATATGTGCTAAACAGATTTATAAACTTATGTATAAATCTGCCAATTATGATTCCAGAAGATAGTAATCACTTAAGCTTGAATATAATAGTAAATAAAGAGAAATATTTTGTATATCAAAATTAATAGTCTTTCTAATTAAGAGATATAAATTAAAATAAATACTTAGAGGAAACAATTTTGTTAATTTAGCCATGAATTCGTTCAATTTATTGAGCACCTATTTCTGCCAGGCACTCTTATAGTCACTTGTGATATCTTAGTGAATAAAACACATAGATATTCAATGGTAAGCTAGAGTTGGGAAACCATAGTTTACTAGAACAGATTGTTAAATATTGAGGATGTTTTGAGTCAGTTTTTGAAACATTGGCATTGTTAGCTTAAAATCAGCCATGACGGGAATAATTTACAACATGGAAATTGTGCAGACACTACAAAGCATTGCTTTCCTTTTTTAGTCAATTTGCCAGCACACCATTTCAAATATCCCTTTTCTAGCACAGACATATACAACAAATACATTATATTTTATATGAGAAGGCAATAAGAGCTATGGTAAACAAAAAGAGAGAGAATGGTGGTGAGATTATGAGTGTACTAGGGAAGCAGTTTGCAGCATTAAATAGGTTAGGCATCGTCAAACAGGAACAAGAAAATTTGTGAGGTAGTTAGCCATGCATACAAGGAACAAGTAAGCTGCTATGACAGGAGCGGAGTGAGCTGTGAAGTCAAGTAGTAGGAGACAAGATCACAGAGGTAACGGGGTCAGATAAGGTCACCTTCTGGAGGCTGGAGAAGGATTCTGACTTTTTCATCTTGAATAAAATGGAGAGAATCTGCCGGACTCAAAAAGAGTGACAAGATCTAACACATTTTAAAAGAATAACTCTAGCTTCTATGTTGAATATGGGGTCAATGCGTAGGACGCATATAGACAAGTTTGGAATAACAGAAGCCTTTAGGATATATTACATTCATCACACAAGAAAAGACATAGCTTACAAAAGGGTAGGGACAAATGAACACAATAAGAAGTCCTTGGATTCTGAATATATCTCAAGAGCTATAGCCACAAAGGGTTTGGTGGTGGTAACTGCAAACAAGTTTATCACTACTAACTAATCACTTACAGGTCAGTATCTTGGAAAGTTAAATTTCCATCATGACAACACCTTTGGTGCCCAAAACTAAAATACCTCATTTGTTATTATCTTGTGAGCTAGGCTGGCCACTTTTACCATAAGCTTTATTTCATAATTTTTCAATCGTTTAAAATTAGAATAATTTTCGTAATTTTTGTTTCACCATTTTAAGGAATCAGTGATATCTTTGACTTTTTATGTAATTGAAAGTTTGATTGTTTTTGTTTTCACTTGTCATGAAGATCGTCTTGTTTGTCAGGAGAGTCACTAGCACCCTAATTAACATAACTGACACCAATCTGAGGCCATTAAGATGCATTTTGCTTCACATTGGAAATCTTTGTGCTCTTCATCTTAGAAGCCAGCTTATTATTATTATCTTACTAATGAATGGAAGTGGTATGGGATTTCTAATTTACTTACAACTGAGATCGGTTTTCTTTCCAGTCCCTGACTAGACTAATATAAATCTACTTCAGGGCATATTTAAAGGTACATTAGATATCATCAACTTTATTCACATAATGCTTTCATTATCGAAACATTAAATGATCCCTCCTCATCCCAAGCACAGTGCTTAGTTTCTAGCAATTAGCAGTTAGCAGAAATCTTTCCTATAGATGCAATGAATGAACTGTGTCTAAATTATATAATCATTATTTCATACATGTAATGTGAGTTTATCTTTCATAGGAACTTTACATTCTAGTAGTAACTTGCTCTACATATTGGAGGAAAGAAGGACTTTATAAAAAGAACTGATCATATAATTTAAAAGAGTCACCTACAGCATCTTTATTCTTCAATGTTTCTATATGGTGATCTATAATAGTTGCCATAATTCTCTTGACGATACCTTGATGATATACTGTAATAATATATCACAGGAGTGCTACTACTAGATTTTATTTAAGAAGTTTTAAAGGTTATAAAAGTAACCTGAACACCAAAAGACAAATATATATACATTTACAGTCAATTTTTGTTTTCACTCCTAGTCTGAGGTAACCATGCACCATTATTCTCTTGCAGTTTTGCCTTTCTAGACATTTTGTATAAATGGACTCATACAAGATGTAGGTTTTTTTTGTGTGTGTAGGGGGGAAAGTACTTTAATACTTGTAAATATACTATTGTTCATAAAACTTTCTCTCACAGTTGTAAGGACTTGATGATAAATAATGGGTGCTTTCATTCATATTATGATGGCTACTGAGTGATGATTTTCTAATCCAATACCTTACATAGTTCTTAGCATTCTGCTGTAAAGAAAAAGCTTTTACTTCTGTCCGTTTCTTCATCTATTCTTGTGTCTTTATCAGTATAGACTCATGGATTTGTTTTTTATTTCAAAAGTTATAATTTGTTATTGTCATTATTTATTATGCTCACATTTGCTGCTATTTAACCAATGAGATCCCCTTCAAACTGGCTTCCATATTCTTTAAACCCAGAAAATCATCCTTTGAACGTTTCCTTATTTATGAATAATGTGATATCGCAGACTTGTCTTGTATTTTTCTGCTGAAGTCCTGGGGTTTTTTTCTTGGTCCTCTTGGGAGAGACTGGTATTTAGAAAGAAAGATCTGGGAACTAGGTTTGCTCATTGTCGCTTTTGGGCGTCATTTTCAGTGATCAGAGGTAAGGTGTAATATATATGCGTATTTTATATGTTAACTATGCATCTATGTATTTATCTTACACATATATCTATTTATATAAACTGGACTTTGTTTGGGCTGCTACAACACAGTACTTTAGACTGGATTATTTATAAACAACAGAAATGTGTTTTCTCAACGTTCTGGAGCCTGGAAAGTCCAAGATTAAGGCACCAGTAAATTCAGCGTCCAGTGAGGACGCTCTTCTTCAAAGATGGTGCCTTGTTGCTATTTTCCTCACACCACAGAAGGGCAAGGGAGCTCACTTCAACCTCTTTTGCAATGGCACTAATCCCATTAATAAAGGCAGAGCCCTCCTGACTTGATTATTTCCTAAGCAGCCCTATCACTTAATACCACCATAATGGGAATTAGGTTCTGACATTAATTTTGGGGTTTCACATTCATATTAGCAATGTTGAAAACCATGCATGTACATTTGTACCTCTCATTCTAATCCAGTATCACAGAATTCATTCTAGTCTTTATCCCTAATTGTACTATCTTTCTCTAATAGCTAACACACGCGCACACACACACACACACACACACACACAAAACAGCAACAACCACCAAAAAACCCCTCTCATTATGTTCACTAAATATACTTGCTTGACAAATTGTCTGTTTGTAACCAATTTCTTGTTGCTCATGACACCCTCTTCTCTAGCCTTTTCCCACTGTGGACTTACATCTCACATTCCTTGATGCCCAGCCCTTCATTTTATATTGACCATTTCCCTCACAGATGCCTGTTTCACCAATGTAGGCTCTGACATCTTTCAGCAGTTGAATGCCACTTCCATACACCCCTATGGATGCCTACTTCATCTCTCTCATGCTCCAACACGCTGTAAGGTTTTAGGGCTACCACTTATGACTTCACACCTCTCCCTCTCCCTGCAAACAGGTGTTGTCTCTGTGAAGGCTCTGATACTTCGTTCCACCATTCTGTATTTTCAATAACCAACTCAAAGGGTACTTGGAAAAAAAACTTCATATAATTTTTTCCTCAGACTACATTCCAGTATTTTTCTGCCGGTGTGTTAATATTTTATTATTCACTTAGAGTCAACATCTAAATTTTATCAAATGTTTCTCCTCTGTGTCTTCTTTCTATTCACACATTCTATATTCTCAAATTTTTCCTCCAAATGTTTTCCTTCCCCTCCATTGCCACTGTCCTGTGGTTCAACGTTTTTATAAATTCATACCTAAGTTACTACAAATGATATATTAATGCTTATAATGGTTTTCCCACCTAAAATCATATATATATATACATATATATATATATATATACATATACATATATTATATATATATAGACACAAGATTGCAATTCAGGACAATACTTTTATTTTGTTTCTCTCTGGCTTAACTCATTTTCTCTTGCATTCTGGTTCACCTTTCCTGGTGTATTTATTTTCAATAAGACTTCCACATCTCTTAAACACTTCAGAAGAATTTCTTATTTGTCATTTCTTGTATTTTTAACTACCACTTTCATTCATTTCTTAGATTTGTTTTATATCAGAAAAATTGCTATAAAATTGTATGGATGAGTACTTCAAATCTTGCCCACTAAGTTTTACATTTCTGCTCTCAATTCTAGATAATCTTGCTTTGTTATATTGTTTTGTGACCATATGACTGAGTTTTGTTTCTCCAACCACACAGGGAAAATATAACTCACTGTGCAGTTATTTCATCTGCAACATCTTGCAGAGGGTCATGCACAGAATGGACGATTGTATGCTCAAAATAAATAGAAAAACACTAAGCTATTTCATCCTCATTTGTAACAAAGTGATCAATTATAGCTGATGAGAGTCAAGGGTGCTTATGCTGTTTCAGTTTTTCCTTTAAAACATTTTAAATTCTACTTGCCTAAAGAGTGACCAGATTGAAGGTTATATTCCATGTATGTGGCTCATTTCTTTTTTAAAAAATACTGTCTGAAATTATGTTAAGCCGTTTCTATTTGTATTCAATGTCACTTCTGTATGGAGTCAAGAACAGAAAGTAATAAATGAAGAAAATGAAGTAAATTAGTTACCTCGGGAACAATGTATCTGACCATTTTAGTTATAAAGAGCCACTTAGAATATGACAAATGGAATCACAGTACATAGTGAAAAACGTTTCCTTATTCTTGTATGACTGTCCTATTTATTTATGTTTCAAATTTCCTGACGGTTTGTATTTAATTCCTATTTCAATTTCAGTTCAATTTTATATTTATGGAGGAATTAGATCTAAAATTCCTCTTCAAACCTGAAACATCTTGATACTTAGAGGACAATATTCTTTACACTGGGAAACCAATGGACTAAGTAAATTTTTACTATTGTCTCTCATAACAAATGCTTGAAATTGTCTATTAAGCATTTATCATTATTAAATTTGTAAATATGTTGCAGTGTTATTTTAATCTGCATTTCTTTTTCACCAGTGAATTTCAGCATTTTTTTTCTTTGTATTTGTTGGCCCATTACATTTTTCTCTGCATGCATTTACTTTTCATATCCTTGTCAGTTTTAATATTGAGACTCAATTTCTATGTTATTTCTAGTTTGTAGTATCTTGGCTTTCCAGACATTTCCGTTTTAAATGTTGAAGATATCTCTCAATTTTTCATCTGTCATAGTTTTCTGTGGTTTCCAAATGAAATTCTGAATTTTTATGTATTAAAATGTATCGATAGTTTTCCCTGCCGTTTGAAGTGTTTGAGTTTCGTTTAACAAATCTTATCTATGTTATGGTCATGAGATCATGGGAGCCTCCTACATTTTCTTCTATTAACTTTAATATTCATATTTTAGTTTATAATCTACCTGAGATTTATTTATGGCATGTGGCAGTAATCCAAGTTGTTTTTTCTACATATAATTAGAGGGTTTTCCTCTTTAAATTCAGTACACTGTCCATCTGTCTCAATTATAATATCGACTTCATCAAATGGCACTTTTCCACCTCTCCAGAGACTGGACATTGAGCATCTCTGCTGTTTATTTGCAAGTACTACATGGCTTTCTTTCTTTTTAAAACCTGGCACACCCCAATTTTTTAAATCCAAGTTTGTAGGTAAAATTATTTGCAAAGTATTTTGTCTAATTTAAACAAAATTCAATAAATCTTTAGAAATTCTTAGAAAAGTGACATTTCTAATGTGGATACTTGATTCCCTCTTATTACGGATTGCACATAATTTGAATGTAAAGTAAAAATATGTAGTTTTTTATACAATTCATATTTAGTAGTCTATAAATGGCATTTAGGTTATCCTCTAATTTTTATATGTTTATCTTTAAGAGTTTAAATTATATATAAATAATATCTAAAGAGATATCAAATGAAAATATAATTCAATGATGCATCATTAAATAAACATGAGTTCTCTTCCCTAAATGTAAAGGAAATATTTGGTAGTGGCATTTTTTAAATCAAGATTTTCATTTTCAACAGAATAAATATTCCTTTCCAAAAGCGAAATACCAAAGATGATTAAAAAAAAAAATCAGCAGTTTGTTCTGGAATCTGCAAGGACTAGGTTAGATTTTTTTTATAAGTGGCCACTTTGCAAGATTTATTTATTTATTTATTTTACTTCAAGTTCCAGGATACAAGTGCAGAATGTGTAGGTTGGTTACATAGGCATATGTGTGCCTTAGTAGTTTGCTGCACCTATCAACCCATCATCTATGTTTTAAGCTCCACACCATTAGCTATTTGTCCTAATGCTCTCCCTTCCCTTGCTCCCCTCCACCTGACTGGGCCTGGTGTGTGTCGTTCCCCTCCCTGTGGCCATATGTTCTCGCTGTTTCACTCCCACTTATGAGTGAGAGCATGTGGTGTTTGATTTTCTGTTCCTGTGTTAGTTTGCTGAGGATGATGGCTTCCAGCTTCATCCATGTCCCTGCAAATAACAAGATCTCATTCCATTTTATGGCTGCATAGCATTCCACTGTATATATGTACCACATTTTCTTTATCCAGTTTATTATTGATGGACATTTGGGTTGGTTCCATGCCTTTGCTATTGTAAGTTATGCTGCAACAAACATACTGTGCATGTGTCTTTATAGTAGAATGATTTACATTCTTTTGAGTATATCCAGTAATAGGACTGCTTGGTCAAATGGTATTCCTGATTCTAAATCCTTGAGGAATCAGCACACTGTCCTCCACAATGGTTGAACTAATTTACATTAGCACATACACTGTAAAATCATTCCTATTTCTCCACAGCCTTACTAGCATCTATAGTTTCTTGACTTTTTAATAATCACCATTCTGACTGGCTTGAGATGGTATCTCTTTGTGGTTTTGATTGGCATCTCTCTAATGAACAGTGATGTTGAGCTTTTTTTTCATGTCTCTTGGCCACATAAATGTCTCCTTTGAAAAGTGTCTCTTCACATCCTTCACCCACTTATTGATAGGGTTATTTTATTCTTAAATTCTTTTAAGTTCCTTGTAGATTCTGGATAATAGACCTTTGTCACATGAGCAGATTGCAAAAATTTTCCCCCATTCTGTAGGCTGCCTGTTCACTCTGATGATGGTTTCTTTTGCCGTGCAGAAGCTCTTTATTTTAATTAGATCACATTTGTCAATTTTGGCTTTTATTGCAATTGCTTTTGGTGTTTTTATCCTGAAGTATTTGCCCATTCCTGTTTCCTGGATGGTATTGCCTAGGTTTTCTTCTAGGGTGTTTTATGGTTTTGGGTTTTACATTTAAGTCTTTAATCCATCTTGAGTTCATTTTTGTATAAGGTGTAAAGAAGGGGTCCTCTTTCAGTTTTTGGCATATGGCTAGCCAGTTTTCCCAGCACCATTTATTAAATAGGGATTCCTTTCCCCATTGCTTGCTTTGTTTGGTTTGTCAAAGATCAGTTGGTTTTAGATGTGTGGTGTTATTTCTGACGTCTCTGTTTGGTTCCATTGGTCTATATATCTGTTTTTGTACCAGTACCGTGCTGTTTTAGTTACTGTAGTCTTAGTATAATTTGAAGTCAGGTAGCCTGAAGCCTCCAGCTTTACTCTTTTTGTAGGGTTGTCCTGGCTCTACAAGCTCTTTTTTGGATCCATATAAAATTTGAAATAGTTTTTTTCTGAGTCTGTGAAGAATGCCAATAGTAGTTTGGTGGGAATAGCATTGAGTCTATAAATTACTTTGGGCAATATGACCATTTTCAATATTGATTCTTCCTATCCATGAAGGTGGAATGTTTTTCTGTTTGTTTGTGTCCTCTCTCATTTCCTTGAGCAGTGCTTTGGAGTTCTACTTGTAGAGATCTTTCACATCCCTTGTTAGCTGTATTCCTATTTTATTCTCTTTGTAGCAATTGTGAATGGGAGTTCATTCACAATTTGGTTATTTCCTTATCTGTTGTTGGTGTACAGGAATGCTTACGATTTTTGCACATTGATTTTGTATCCTGACACTTCACTGAAGTTGCTTATTAGCTTAAGGAGTTTTTGGTCTGAGACTATGGGGTTTTCTAAATACAGAATCATATTGTCTGCAAACAGAGACAGTTTCACTTCCTGTCTTTCTCTTTGAATACCATTTCTTTATCTTGCCTCATTACCCTGGACAGACCTTCCAATACTATATGTTGAACAGGAGTGGTGAGAGAGGCTATCTTTGTCTTGTGCCAGTTTTAAAAGGGAGTGCTTCCAGCTTTTGCCCGTTCAGTATGATATTGGGTGTAGGTTTGTCATAAATAGCTCTTATTATTTTGAGATATGTTTCATTAATACCTAGTATATTGAGAGTTTTTAACAAGAAGGAATGTTGAATTTTATCGAAGGCCTTTTCTGCATCTATTGAGATTATACCATGATTTTTGCCATTGGTTCTTTGGTTTATTGATTTGTGTATGTTGAACCAGACTTGCATCCCAGGAATTAAGCCAACTTCATCATGGTAGATACGTTTTTTAAATGTGCTTCTGGATTCGGTTTGCCAGTATTTTACTAAGGATTTTCACATTGATGTTTATCAGAGATATTAACCTGAAGTTTTCATAATCTTTTTTTGTGTGTCTCTGCCAGGGTTTGGTATCAGGATAATGCTGGCCTCATAATATGAGATAGGGAAGAGTCCCTCCTTCTCAATTGTTTGGAATCATTTTAGAAGGAAGGGTATCAGCTCCTTATTGTGCCTCTGCTAGAATTCAGCTATTAATCTGTCTGGTCTTGGGTTTTTTTGAGTTTGTAGGCTATTAATTACTTCCTCCATTTCAGAACTTGTTATTGGTCTATTCAGGGATTTGACTCTTTCCTTGTTCAGTATTAGGAGGCTGTATGTGTCAGAAATTTACCCATTTATTCTAGATTTTGTAGTTAATTTGTATAGAGGTGTTTATAGCATTCTCTGATGGTAGCTTGTACTTGTGTGCAGTCAGTGGTGATATCCCCTTATCATTTATGATTGTGTTTATTTGATTTTTCTCTCTTTTCTTCTTTCTAATCTAGGTAGTGGTATATCTATTTTATTATTTTTAGCCAAAAAGCAGCTCCTGGAGTCACTGACTTTTTGAAGGGTTTTTTGTGTCTCTATCTCGTTCACTTCTGCTCTGATCTTAGTTATTTTTTGTCTTCTACTAGGTTTGGATCTGTTTACTCTTGCTATTCTAGTTCTTTTAATTGTGATGTTAGAGCATCAATTTGAGATCTTTCTACCTTTCTGATATGGGTATTTGGTGCTATAAATTTATTTCTTATAACTGCTTTAGCTGTGTCCCAGATTTTGCTATGTTGTCTCTTTGTTCTCATTGGTTTCAAAGAACTTCATTATTTCTGCCTTAATTTCATTGTTTACCTAGGGGTCATTCAGGAGTAGGTTGTTCAATTTCCATGTAGTTGTATGGTTTTGAATGAGTTTCTTAATCCTGAGTTCTAATTTGAATGCACTGTGGTCTGAGAGCCTGTTATTATTTTGCATTTGTTGAAGAGTGTTTTACTTTCAATTATGTAGTCAATTTTAGAATAAGTGCCATATGGAACTGAGAAGAATGTATATTCTGCTGATTTGAGGTGGAGAGTTCTATAGATGTCTATTAGGTCCATTTGATCCAGAGCTGTGTTCAAGTACTGAATATCCTTGTTAATTTTCTGTCTTGTTGATCTAATACTGATGGTGGGGTGTTAGAGTCTCCTACTATTGTTGTGTGGAAGTCTAAGTCTCTTTGCAGGTCTCTAAAAGCTTGTTTTATGAATTTAGGCACTCCTGTATTGGGTGCATATATATTTAGGATAGTTATCTCTTCTCGTTAAATTGATCCATTTAACATAATGCAATGACCTTCTTTGTCTTTTTTTTTTTTAATCTTTGTTTAAAGTCAGTTTTGTAAGAGACTAGGATTGCAACCTCTGCTTTTTTTTTTTTTTCTTTCTGTTTGCTTGGTAAATATTCCTCCATATCCCTCTACTTCTTTTTGAATTTTTCTTTCTTTCTTTTTTCGTTCTTTTTTTTTTTTTTTTTTTGAGCCTATGTGTGTCTTTGCATGTGACACCCATAAGATACAGCACGCTAATAGGTCTTGACCCTTTATCCAATTTTCCAGCAATTTTCCAGTCTATGTCTTTCAGTTGGGGCATTTAGCCCATTTACATTTATGATTAATATTGTTATGTGTGAATTTGATCCTATCATCATGATGTAATCTGAATATTTTGCATACTAGTTGATGCAGTTTCTTCATAGTGTCATTGTTTGTATTTTGGTGCATTTTTGCAGTGGCTGGTCCAGCCGTTCCTTTCCATATTTAGTGCTTCCTTCAGGAGCTCTTGCAAGGCAGGCCTAGGGGTGACAAAATCCCTCAGCATTTACTTGCCTGGAAATGATTTTATTTCTCCTTTGCTTATGAAGCTTAGTTTGGCTGGATATGAAATTCTGGGTTGAAAATCTTTCCTTTAAGAATGTTGAATAATGTCCCCCACTCTTCTCTGGCTTGTAGAGTTTCTGCTGAGAGGTTTACTGTTAGTCTGATGGGCTTCCCTTTGTAGGTGACCTGGCCTTTGTCTCTGGCTGTCCTTAATAGTTTTTTGTTTTTTCTTTTTTCCTTCTTTTTTTTTTCATTTCAACCATGGAGAATCTGATGATTCTGTGTCTTGAGGTTGATCTTCTATGTAGTCTCTTAGTGACGTTCTCTGTATTTACTGAATTTCTATTTTGACCTGTCTCACTAGGTCGGGGAAATACTCCTGGATAATATCCCGAAGTGTGTTTTCCAACCTGGTTCCATCTCTTTCAGGTATTCTAACTAATAGTAAGTTCTGTCTTTTTACAGAGTCCCCCCCATATTTCTTGTAGGTTTTGTTTGTTTCTTTTTATTCTTTTCACTAATCTTGTCTGCATGCCTTAATTCAGCAAGATGGTCTTCACACTCTGATATCCTTTTCTCGGCTTGGCCTATTCAGCTACTGATACTTGTGCATGCTTCACAAAGTTTTTGTGCTGTGGTTTTTATCTCCATCAGGTCATTTACGTTCTCCACTAAACTGGTTATTCAGCCGCTCCTGTAACTTTCCATCAAGGCGCTTAGCTTCTTTGCATTGAGTTAGAACATGCTACTTCAGCTCAGCAGAGTTTGTTATTACCTACCTTCTGAAGCCCACTTCTGTCAATTTGTCCATCTCATCCTCCATGCAGTTCTGTGCACTTGGTGAAGAGGCACTCTGGCCTTTTGGGTTTCCAGCGCTTTCTTTATTGATTCTTTCTCATCTTCAGGAATTTGTCTGGTATTGATCTTTGAGGCTGCTAACCCTTGGATGGGGTTTTTGTGGGAACTTATTTTTGTTGATGCTGTTGTTGTTTTCTGCTTCTTTGTTTTTCCTGAAATTGAAAGATCCCTCTTCTGTAGGGGTGCTGTGGTTTGCTTGGGGTTCACTTCAGACCCTATTCATCTGGTTCACTCCTGTGCCTGGTGATGTCACATGAGAAGGCTGCAGAACAGAAAATATGGGTGCCTGTTCCTTCCTCTGGGATCTCTGATCTTGAGGGGCACCCACCTGTTGCCAGTAGGATGGCTCCGGTATAGGGTGTCTGAAAACTCCTGTTGGAGGGTCTCACCCAGTTGGGTGGCATAGGGAGTAGAACCTATTTAATGAAGTACTTTGACTGTCCCTTGGTGGACAGGGTATGCTTCAATGGGGGGAAAAACTCACTTATCAGTGCTGCCTGGATTCCTCAAAACTAGCGGGAGGAACGAGTAAGTCTGCTGGTTTGCGGAGACTGTGGACACTTCTGGCCCTAAGAGCTCTGGCCAAAGGAGATCAGAGTTCTGTCCTGGAGCCCCTGGCTAGAGTTGTTTGAGTTCTTGTAGGGAGGCCCCATCTAGTGACAAGGGATGGGTCAGGGTCCGACTTAAAGAGGCATTCTGTCTGCAGTCTGCCACAGCCTGTGTGTTGTGAGGGATACCTCTTGGGACCAAGCAGTCCGGCCTCCCTCAGTCCAGCAGGGGAAAAACACAGCCTGGAGCTATAGAGATGGCTGCTACCTAATCTTGCCCTGGAAGCTTACTGTGTTAGGTAGCTATCAGTCCCACTGTTGACTGTCATCCCTCCCACAAGGAACTCAAACAGCTTAGACAGCAAACAGTGGCAGCTGTGGTGCTGGTCAGCCCTCTACCCTGGGAGCTCGACAGGTGTAAGCAGATTCTAGCTTAGTGGCTGTTGAGAGTCTATGCAGGTCCACAGGTCCATGGCTTGGACTCCAGACCCCAGTGGCATGGGCTCACCAGTGGGGTCTTCTGATCTGTGGGTTGGACAGTTCTGTGGTAAAAGCACATTTTCTCGGCCTGGGAAGCGTCACTCACTGCCTTCATTGGTTGGGGGTTGGGTCTCCCCTGCCCTATGTGGCTTTCTGGTGGGGTGCTGCATCACACTGGCCTTCCTTCCTCTGCATGGGTCACACCAGCCACCTAGTCAGTTCTTATGAAAATCATGTGGCCACCTGAATACCTCGGCTGTTGGTGCAGGATTTACACACTGTTACAGTGTTACAGTTCTTTTTGATGGGAGCCTCTGATCATCACTGCTTCTAGTCGGCCATCTTGACCCACCCCTGATACTGGCATTTTATACCTCTTGTACAGTTGAATCAAGTGTATTTCCCTAACATGTTGATACATTCAATGTTTTGATGATCATTAGCAGAATAAGGGATCACAGTGAATGTTTCTGGTGATCATCATAATAGATAATCACTGTGCCAATAGATTTGATGTGTACTAGTCAAGTATTTTGTAAAATGTCCCTCATCTAGAATTTTTCTGATGGTTTTCTCTGATTAGACTAAAGTTATGGGTTTGGAGAGGAAGATCAAAAGAGTAAACTGACATTTTCATTATACCATATAAAAAGCACATATATTAACATAATAGTTACTATTAATTTTAACTATATTGCCTAGCTGAGGTAGGCTTTGTCAGGTTTCTTCACCGTGGAGTTTTAGTCTGTCATCAGTTTATTCTGTAATCTTGGGAGTCACTATTCATAGCCCACAGTTAAGGAATGGGGAGTTAGGTTTCATCTTAAGGGCCTGATGTCTACAGAAATAATTTAAAATTCATCACTGGTAGTTTTTTTTTTTATTTTCTCCTATTTTGTATTTATTAACAATCATTTATTTATGTAAGTGTTAACTCATTGGTATTTGTAGTATTGAGTTTTAATACAATACTAAGCTATTTATTTTGTTGCTCAAACCACTTCAACTTTAGCTTTTGGAAGTTCTTTGGCTCTTGTGTCACTTGGACCTCTCCCTTTCATTTTGTGTGTGTATGTGTCTTTGTATGTGTATGTGTATGTGTATGTGTGTGTGCATGTGCATGCATATTTGTTCAGTATTTTCTTACCGTCTGATACTGTGAGATGCTTCAGGCTCATTTTGTACATTCCCTGCACCAGTGCTAAAATCAGCCATTTCAATAAGAACCTTGATTCCTTTGATTGAAGAATGGTGTTGAAAAACAAGATCTAAGAGCTAAGAGCTCTATGCACTAATTGATAGTGAAGTATCTTTGCTTCCAGGCCAATTCAGCTGACAGATCTGAAAAAAAATATGTGTGAGCTAATCCATGTAAATATATTGATATCTGTAAGTATTACACGATATTCATCTGTGTCTAAATTAAGCTAAATATGAGTTCATTTTGAGGTCTCCACATCGAATCTAGTACCATATCTATAATTCTTACATGCTTTCCTTGGGTGTATGGAACCTCAAACTCCAACAGTAATAAATCTGCCTCTCAACATTAGCAAACTATTTACTGACTATCCAATTGCTATATTATTAATTTAATTATGTATAGTGGTTTCACAATTGATAATCCTTTCCTTCGTGGGAAACAACATTTTCTCCTTGAAGACAGAGCGTATGGTGCCTTTAGATTTACAGATTCCACTAATATCCAAAGTACCATTTATCCAACTCGCTTTTGCACAGTTGTTTCATACATTTGTAATAGCGTCAGATTGACTTGTCATATTCTGTATTCTATTATTGGATCCTTCTAGCTCCTAAAGTGATTTATTTTTAATTTGCATGCAATAACTTCACACTTTGTGTTGTAAAGTTCTATGGGTTTTGACAAATACATAGTGTTATATCTTCAGCATTACAGGATTAGAATAGTTTCATCAGTTAAAACAATCCCATGTGCTGGACATCTTCATCCTTCCTCCTCCTCAATCCCTGACAATCACTGATCTTTTACCATCTCTATAACTTTGCTGTTCTGTAATGCTATGTAAAAGGAATTACATAGTATTACACAGTAGCCTTTCAGACTGGCTTTCACCAAACAATATGTACTAATGTTTTGTGTAATTTAATAGGTCATTCCTTTATATTGCTTAATATTATTCATTTTTATACATATATAATACAATTTATCAGCCCACCTACTGAAAGACGTCATAGTTGTTCCCAGTTTTTGCCTATTGTGAATAAAGTATCATAGCTTTCACATGCAGATTTTTGTGAGAACATAAATTTTAAATCAAAGAACTTAAGAATATGATTGTTGGCTCTTATGCTAAGACTTCATTTATTGCTTAAGAAACTGAAAAACTATTTCCAAACTGCTGTACTATTTTGTATTTATACAATAAATAATTGAAAGTTTCTGTTGCTTCACATTCTTTCAATAGTTGGAATTTTCAGCTATGTGGATTTTCAAAAGTGTATCTTGTTATTTCAATGCACATTTTCATAAAAAATAATAATGAACATGTTTTTATATGCTTGGTTGCCACCTACTTTTATTTTTTGGTATGGTGTATTTTGAGATTCTTTGTCAACTAAATTGGATTTTTTATTTCCTTATTGTTGACATGTAAGAAATCTTTGTATATTTTGGATTCAAGTAATATCTCGGATATGTAAATTACAAATATTTTCTCCTATCTTATGACTTGTCCACATTTTTAACTGTATTTCATAGAGCAAAAGTTTTTAATATTAATAAATCCAATACAATGTATCATTTTTTTCTTTTTCATGGATTATACTTTTGGTGTTTTATATAAAAACATCATTAATTCCAGGGTTATATAGTTTTTATCCTAGTTTTTACTCTAGATGTTCTATATTTTTGCCTTTAACATTATGTCTTCAATCTGTTTGAGATAACTTTTATTTAAGGTCTAAGGTCTAAGGTCTGTTTCATGTTCTTTTTTTTTTTTTTTTTTTGCCTTAGAAATGTCCAACTGTAGTGACACCCATTTTTGAAAAACTATCGTTTCTTCATCGCATTGCTTTTGCTCTGTTGTCAAATATCAGTTGGCCATATTTGTCTGGGTCTGTTTCTGGACTCTATTCTGTCCCAGTGATCTATATCCAAAATTGCCATATACTTTCACCAACAGGTATTTTCACCAACATTATATAGTTACAATTATTGTAGTATTATATTAAGTATTATAGTAAGTATTAAAATCAGGTACTGTGAGTCCTCAAATTTTGTTCTTCTTTAATATTAACTATTCTTAGTATTTTATACTTTGACATTAATTTTAAAATCAGCTTTTGAGTATCTACAAAGTAGCTCATTGGAATTGTTTGGGGTTGCATAGATTATACAATCAGGCTGAGAAATGATACCTCAACAATATTGTATTTTCCAATCCATGGAAAAGAAATAATGCTTCTTCCAAACCATGGACAATTAATAATCCTTCGTTTCTTTAAATATTTCATTTGTTAATTCAGTGCTTTGTATTTTGCTACCTAAGAAAAAATAGTCTGTAATATTTTGTTAATCTCACCTAAGTATCTCTTTTTTTAAGTAATCTTGTAAATGGTACATTAAAATTTTTTCAAATCTATTTTGTATTGTTGGCATATCGAAAAGAAATGGATTTTTGTATATTGACTTTAGACATCAACAAACATGCCATTTCAATATAGATCAACATAAAGTTCAAATATTCCTTAATATTAATGTTACATGTTATGTACTTTTTGCTTTTGAAAGTACACATCATTAGAACATTTAGTTAAATTGTTCATTAAAATTCCATGAGTTATTTTTTAGTATAGACTCTTGCACAATACTTTAAAACTTTTGTCACCAAGTGTGTTTCTTTGTTTAAATACTCTAAATATACATTAGTGAGTGATGCAAATTTACATTTAAATTATCAACATTGAATTCTCTGAATATGATGAAGTTCAGCCTCTAAGATTTTTAGAGCAAGTCCCAGGCTCCTGAATATTGATTTTATATCTGGTGACCTTGTAAACTCATTACTTAGCTCCCTTTTTTGTCTTTTACTTATTTTTTTTTGATTGTTTGGGGTTTCTACCTAAAAAATCTTGTCATCAATGAATAGTTATGACTATTGTCTTATTTGTGAAAGACTGACTCTTATCTTACTGTGTTAGCTAAGACTTTTTATATTATGTTTAAAAGCAGTGGTGAAAGAAGACATCCTTGCCTTGTTCCAAATTTTTAAAAGAGAAATATTTATTTATCACCATTTACTATAAATAAGCTTGGATTTTGTTTTGTTTTTTTGTATATTCCCTTTAATAGGTTGAATAACTTTCCTGTTAGTCCTAGTTTTTGAGTTTTTTCATAAAGGCGTGATGTAACTGTCAAATACTTTTTGTGCATCTATGGATAGTATATACTTTTTCTTATTCAGTCTGATAATATGATGCTCACATTGGGTGCTCACAATCTTTGACCCAGTCTTGTATTTGTGGAATAAATTCAACTTGGTTTGATATATTACTCTTTCCATATATTGCTAATATTTGTTAGTATTTTGTTGAAGATTTTCACATCTGTGTTCAAGAAAAAGGATGGGCTGTTGTTTTCTTGTTATGATGTACTTAATGGTGATAGTATTATAAAACTGGCCTCATAAAATGAGTGAAGAAGTCTTCCTTTTTCTTTCATATATTTTAATTTTTTTGAAGAGATGGGGGAGAATTGCAATTTTTTTTCCAAATGTTTGGTTGATTGCACTTGTAAAATATTTGATCTCAATAAGTTGTTTTGCTTTGTCTTTGGAACAGTTTATAATATATTAACATTATATTACAAAGAGATTAGCTATTTCTCTTAATGTAAATTTTAATAGTTAATGTGTTCCAAGGAACTGATCAATTTTATCTTTGCTATCAATTTTTAAGCACAGTGTTACTTGTAGTGTTATCTTTTATTTTCTTCATCTGTTTTTCAGTTTATTAATTTTCTTAGTCTTTTAAAAAAATCAGTGTTGGATTTCTTTATTATCTCTGTTATTTCCCTTAATATTATGGATTTCTGCTCTTATTTATTTTACTTTCTTCTTTCCATTTACTTTAATCTCTTCTTTGTCTAAAATTAAGTAATTTTCTTCTATTTATATATTTACATTATGTTTAAAAGCAGTGTTGAAAGAAGACATCCTTGCCTTGTTTTATACATATATATATACATATATATGTTTGTGTGTGTGTCTGTGTGTGTGTGAGTGAGTGTGTGTGAGTGAGTGTGTGTGTGTGTACAAATTTTACCAGAAATTTTTAGTTATAAATTTTCTGGCAAAATTTTTTTCTACATAGCAAAATATTGTTAAGTTTTTTTATAACTCTTTTTTTTAAATTCACATATTATTTGGTATGCTATTTGGAATAGTTAATTTCAAAATATTTTTGAATGTTTTAGTTATCTTTGTGTTACTGATTGGTAGTTTAATTTTACTGCATTCTAAGGTTTCCATTCTTTTAAATATGAATGATATCTTTCATGGCACAGAATGTGTTCCATCTTGGTCAATGCTGTACGCAAATTTAAATTGAATATGTATTCTAATGTTGTTGACTGAATATTCTACAAATGGCAATTAAGTCAATTAATTGATGGTACTGTTTAGGTTATCTATATTCTTATTTAATCCCTGCCTTCTTAATTTTTTGTTGACCATACTGGTGGATTTATTCTTCCTTTCAATTCTCAGTTTTTGCCTCAGGTATACTGATGTTCATTTGTTACAGTCTTACACTTTTAGGAGTGCTGTGAATTTAGGTAGTATCTTTGACTTCGTTATTTCAGCTTTCACTTGTTTTGTTTTAGTGTTCTTGTACTATCTCTCTTTATTCCTTTATTTTAAACTTTTCTGAATCTTTTAATTTAAATTGCATTTTTTAAATGAAACATGTAATTGAATCTTTTCTTCTTGTTGTTTCAACACTGCCGCTAACTGTGTTTTACTTGGTATGTTGTTTCGGTGTGTTTAGACCATTCACATTTAGAGTTGTTGGTACGATTAAATTAATGTTTAACATGTTTGTAACTACTTTCTGATTTTGCGACTTTTTATTTCTTTTCATCCTCTATTTCTGCATTATATTGTTTTAATTTATTGTTTTATGTGATTTTTAAAAATCTTTTTCTATAGCTCATCATTTATTTTTTGTTTCATGCTAGATATGTTTTAACCAGTATGGGAATTATATTGAGTAGGCCTTTCAAAAAGAGATTTTATATTAATTGGTCTAGTGTTTGGACTGGGTGTAACGTTTGTTGTAGTTCAATATAAAAGAGGCTTTAAATTCCTCTAATGTCCATGTTTTTGTCTCCCCTCTTAACTTTGAGGCTTCTTTATGTTCTTCTTCTCAAAAAGAGTCTGTTACTTTGCAACTCTTTCAGTTAAAATCTGTTGTAATTATGATGTCATTATCACATAAAATTATACTGGTGTAGTAGTAATGTATTGGAAGGGTATGTTCTGCAATCTTTATAAGTTCCTGTGTCTTAGTAGGTTTGTGTCTCAGAGCTTGACTTTCACAAATGTGGCCTACCTAAGAAATGCTATTTGGATTTTTACCTATTGTTTCATATTTTCTTCACTGGATTCAGCAGTCCCAATCTATTTACTTGAAACCTTGATCTCCACTGACTATGTACTCACCCTTCCTTGGTAGATTCACAGAATTTCTACAAATCAACAATTGAAAGTGAATATATAGCCTTTTGGATTCATGCTATGTATGTCACCAAACTACATTTTGCCTGGGCTATCCCTAGAAATTTCTGAATATCATAAGGAATCTTGTGGACAACTTTGACTTGAGGACTCCCATTTGCCCTTACAGGTACTTTCTCAAAAAAGTGCTGAAATGTGTTATTTTTTCTATATAATCATTTGTTTCTACTTTTTTTTCTTTCAAAGGTCTCAGGCTAGCCTTCCTACCTGAGAGTTCTCCTTGCCTACTTTTGAAGTTTGTCACTGGAATGTGTTCCAAGAATGTTGAACTATTTCTGAACTTGCCAATGTTTTTCTCTGTGATTAGGCCATCTGTGTTTGCTAACTGGTGCTCATTAAATGAGGCTGCTACCCTCCCACAGGGGCTGGGAAATAGAGGCCCTATCTTCCATGATGGTTACATTTCTTCAAATGAATTGCTCCAAGGTCCTTGGAAAAAAAACATTATTGGGTTGTAAAACTGGTGAGAGAATTTTTTAAAAGTGCATAGAAATAATGTACAATTATAAGTTTTCTAAAGTAAGTGCTCTTAAGAAAAAGGAAGATCAGGAGGCAAGACAGGGAAAGACCTGTCTAAAATTGCAATCATGACGAGGTGAACATAAACCTATCTTAGGGCTGGGTGCAGTGGCTCATGCCCGTAATCTCAACACTTTGGGAGGCTGAGATGGGCAGATCACAAAATCAGGAGATTGAGACTGTCCTGGCCAACATAGTGAAACCCTGTCTCTAATAAAAATACAAAAATTAGCTGGATGTGGTGGTGCATGCCTGTAATCCCAACTACTCAGGAGGCTGAGGCAGGAGATTCACTTGAACCCGGGAGGTGGAGATTGGAGTGAGCCGAGATCATGCCCCTGTACTCTAGCCTGGCAGTAGCAAAAGAATCTGTCTAAAATAAAAAATAAAAATAAAAATAAAAAAGATAGACTATCTTAGTCACTTGTAAAGAAAAATTGAATTAAGAATACTCATATAATGGGCACTGAAAGAAAGTAAACACCCATTTATTCAGAGTGTAAAACTAAAAGATTGAAATGTCATCATGAATTGTGTAGTTCTGACGATTCAGCTCTTGTTCCAGGTCAGAAGGCTATCACAAGTATGAAAGGAAAATATCTTGGGCCTTAGCAAGCTAGGAACCACTCAGGGCAAATCTGCCTTTCTCTCTGCTCACAGGAATAGATACATATTCTGATTGTCTTATTTGAAAAGACCTATCAGAAACTCAAAGGAATGCAACCATCTATCTCTTACCTTTGAGTTGTCTCTGCCTTTCTGGACAGAACTTATGTATGTCTTACTTATATTGATTGATGTCTCATGTCTCCCTAAAACGTATAAAATCAAGCTGTTGGCAAACCACCTTGGGCACATGTAGTCAGAACTTCCTCAGGCTGTGCCATGGGAGTGTCCTGAAACTTGGCAAAATAAACATTCTAAATAAACTGAAACCTGTCTCAGATTTTCCAGGTTCACATTTTGGTAACCACAAAAGTATTCTGTGTGAAGATGTCATTGACCTCTGAAAACCTGCTATTAGTGCTTGGTATCAGCATGTGCTAACCTTATGGCACAAACCAATAGGACAATTTGCTGAGGTGTGAGAGCACCCCCTCCAGAGAATTCCTAATCTTCCAAAATGTGGTCAAGATCTAAAATTTATTTTGCTGTACAACTTCAGGTTTTTTTTTTTTTTTTGAGTTTTACTTGCTTTCAACAGGAAGGCAAGTTTTCCTGCTTCCATGATAATGGAAGGCAGATAACTCCTTTATGGAGTTTGAGCTTGATGTCAACAAAGAAGATTTTTTTTTCTTTTTTTCCTGCTTCTAGGATGGTAGAGAGCAGTCTACAGACTGAAACCCAGTACTAGTAAGAAACTGGTTTGGGATTCTGTTTTGCAAATTCTTTTTAAATGACTAAAGTTAGCATTTAACAACCAGCTGTTGTTACTTTCTGCTCACACTAAGGACACTCAGAAATCATATAATCTGTGTGATCATGGTTCATTTTGCTTAACTATTTAATTGTTTATTTCTGTCTTGGTCAAATCCTAAGGGAAACCCTAACTTATGAGGAACAAGGTCTCTGAAGTGAGAAGAAAATGGTCAGCAAAATTAAAAAAAGTTTAATTATAACTAACAAAGCTGTTTTATTTACATAATAAGGCCACTTTTTGCCAGCCAGACCAAACTGAAAGAGCAGTGGCTGAACTTCTGAAATAGCAGCATTTTGTCCTAGCTAAAATATGGTAATGAGATTTAAAAAGATTTTTTTTTAAGGAGCTCTATAGTTAAAAGCCAGCTTCATTAAAAGAGTTAACATCCAAGGTGTGTGTGTATACGTGCATGTTTGTATTTAAAAGGTTTTTATGTTTCGGGGTTTTTTCTTGTTTTTCTGTCCTAAGACCTTGTCTTTTTTTTTTTGAGCCAAATTTTTTTCTCTCTCTTAATTGACTGAATTCTGTTTTCACCTGATATTTTGACTAAAATAATTATTGCAACAATGTCTACTTTTGGATTTTTAAAGAATAACATAGTTTAGACACTCAGAAACGTCTTTGTTTAAAAAAAAAGTTTGAGTGCACTGTAAAAGTGTCTCTCTCTAACACCACCAGACGTTTTCTCTCTGTAACTTATGATGTACATTTTGTGATTTGATTTTCACCTGAGTTGTTTTCTTTAATGTGCTGCTTTAACATTATTTAGGTGACAACTGCCTAGGGTTGTGAAATAGGTTATCAAGATTCTGAAAGTCTAAGATAGGAAAAAAACAAAAAACAAAAAAAAGGGGGAATCTTTATTAATCTTTAAAATGTAGTTCCATTGGCATGCCTAATATGTCTTTATATGTATTTATGTGTTGTGTACAAAATATTTCATTACTAAAAATATATTTTAAAACTGTAATTAATTGGCTTTTAAAAGTCCTTAAGTCAGATACTAAAAAAAAAGAGCAGTCAGATGCTTTTTCAATTTTATATAACTTAAGTAAAATCTTAAGCAAATAAGCTGTTTCTAAAACTTTTTGGTAAAGTAATATTAGAAATGTCTTAAAAATTGCCAGCATACATTTTTGTTTGCATATATTTATCAAGCGAATTTCATACTTATCCTTGCCAAATAGTATAAGGTGTCAAAATTTGACAGAGGATATAAATCTACAAACCCAGACCAAAACAGAATAATATCTGCTTGTGTAATTTTTAATAAATAAGACATTGATATGGATTTAATAAAAATAACTGCATCTTAAATTTAGTATGACAACCATAGCTTCTAATCCCGTGGCTTTAGGCAATCTGGTCCACAGAAAATAGGGAGGTTTGGTAAAGGACTGTTATCATCTTTGATTCAAAGCTAAACCATAAACTGAATTCCTCCCAAAGTTAGTTCATCCTATGCCCAGGAATGAACAAGGACAGCTTAGAGATTAAGAGCAAGATGGAGTCAGTTAGGTCAAATCGTTTTTTACTGTCCCAGTTATAATTCTGCAATGGTGGTTTCATAACTTAAATTCATGACCATCACAATTTTCATAAATAGCCTAGGTAAACAATTAAAATTAAATAATTAGGTAAATGTTAATGGGATAAATACCTGTGAACAAACTGGTTATAATTTGGAACATAGTTATAATAAATTAATAAATATTTTATAATTTGGGTATTTTTCAATAAATGTACACTGTAGAAAAACATTCTATCAGAAAAACATGTGCCATTTCTTTCTTTTTTTTTTTAAAGGTGAACAAGTTTTGTCTAATTCAAAGCTTATTTAAAGGTTATGTATAAAATAAGGTAAAAGGAACCAGACCTAAAAAAAGATGTAAATAAACTAATAAAAATAAGGAAGTTTTCTGAGTTAAAAAAGCTTAAAACAAATTTTATAAAAGACAGAAGCTTGTATGGTAAATTTAGTTCTAAATTAAAACCAATTGTTTAAATAAAAACAAATAATAAATAATAAAAAAATAAAAATACATACAGGAAAATACATGAATGTAATCATCTTAGTTTAAAAAATTACCCACAACAACTTTTTTCTAAGTAAAGCAAAACTTAATAATAATATTTGGACTGTCTGGTTTGTCCTGATCATCTCTCCTTTTAAGACAGAAGCTTGTATGGTAAATTTAGTCCTAAAGTCATGAAGTCATTGCCTATGCCTATGTTCTGAATGGTTTTGCCTAGGTTATCTTCTAGGGTTTTTATGGTGTTAGGTCTTATGTTTAAGTCTTTAATCCATCTGGAGTTAATTTTAGTGTGAAGTGTCAGGAAGGGGTCCAGTTTCCGCTTTCTGCACATGGCTAGCCAGTTTTCCCAACACCATTTATTAAACAGGGACTCCTTTCCCCATTGCTTGCTTTTGTCAGGTTTGTCAAAGATCAGATGGTTGTAGATGTGTGGCACTGCCTCCGAGGCCTCTGTTCTGTTCCATTGGTCTATATCTCTGTTTTGGTACCAGTACCACGCTGTTTTGACTGTAACCTTGTAATATAGTTTGAAGTCTGGTAGTGTGATGCCTCCCACTTTGTTCTTTTTGCTTAGAATTGACTTGGCTATGCATGCTCTCTTTCAGTTCCATATGAAGTTTAAGGTGGTTTTTTTCCAGTTCGGTGAAGAAGGTCATTGGTAGCTTGATGGGGGTAGCGTTGAATCTGTAAATTACTTTGGGCTGTATGGTCATTTTCACGATATTGATTCTTCCTAACCATGAACACGGAATGTTTCTCCATCTATTTGTGTCCTCTCTTATTTTGTTGAGCAGTGGTTTGTAGTTCTCCTTGAAGAGGTCCTTTACATTCCTCGTTAGTTGTATTCCTAGTTATTTCATTCTCTTTGTAGCAATTGTGAATGGCAGCTATTCTTGATTTGGCTCTCTTTAAGTCTGATATTGTTGTATAGGAATGCTTATCAATTTTGCACATTGATTTTGTATCCTGAGACTTTGCTGAAGTTGCTTATCAGTTTCAGAAGATTTTGGGCTGAGACTATGGGGTCTTGTAAATATACAATCATGTCGTCTGCAAATAGACACAATTTGACTTCCTCCTTTCCTATGTGAATATCCTTTATTTCTTTTTCTTACCTGATTGCTCTGGCTAGAACTTCCAGTACTATATTGAATAGCAGTGGTGAGAGAGGGCAACTTTGTCTAGTGCCAGATTTCAAAGGGAATGCTTCCAGTTTTTGCCCATTAAGTATGATATTGGCTGTTGGTTTGTCGTAAATAGCTTTTATTATTTTGAGATACTTTCCATCAATACCTAGTTTATTGAGGGTTTTTAGCATAAAGCGCTGTTGAATTTTGTAAAAGGCCTTCTCTGAATCAATTGAGATAATCATGTGGATTTTGTCTTTGGTTCTGTTTATGTGGTGAATTACATTTATAGACTTGCGTATGTTGAACCAGCCTTGCATCCCCGGGATGAAGCCTACTTGATCATGGTGGATAAGCTTAGAATGTGAAAGCAATCTGGCTGCGACACCTGTCACCCCATTGATCACCAGGGTTGATTTGGGTGATCTGGCTGGCTAGGCGGGTGTCCCCTTCCTCCGCCACTGCTCCATG
>CAUYLG010022279.1:0-15425 GCA_963573385.1 Cacajao melanocephalus
TACTTTTTTTTTTTTTTTTTTTTTTTTTTTTTTTTTTTTTTTTATAAAAATTTTTTTTATTGTTGCCCCCCGGTGGAGAAAAAAAAAAAATAATTTAAAAAACAACAACCACCCACAAAAAAAAAAAAAAAAAAACACAACAAACCAAAATCACCAACAAAAACACACCCCCCCAAAAACAACAAAAAAAAATCAAAAAAAAAAAAAAAAAAAAAAAAAAAAAAAAAAAAAAAAAAGTAATGCATGTGCATTGTAACAAAATCAGAAAACACATCAATATGTAAAAAAAACCTAGAAATCCCCCATATATAGCTTATGAACTTTTTTAAAAAATAGGCTTTATTTTTAAGAGTAGTTTTAGGTTCATAGCAAAATTGAGTGGGAGGTAGAGAGATTCCCATATACCCCCATCCTCTACATGCATAGCCTCCCCCACTATTGACATCCCCAACCAAAATATTTGTTATACTCAGTGAATCTATATTGATACATTGTTATCATTCCAAATCCATAGTTTACATTAGGGTTCCGTCTTGGCATTGTATATTCTGTGGGTTTGATAAATGTGTCATGACATGTATCCACCATGATAGTGTCATTTCACTGCCCTAAAAATTCTCTGTGCTCTGTCTGTTCATCCCTCCCTCCACATTTTTCATATCACCAAATATATATCTGTCATTCTTTTTAATAGTTACAGTTACATAGTATCTCACTGAATGATGTGCCACAATAGAGGCAATTTCTAACCCTTTACTAATACACATGTTGCATCCATGAATACACTTGCACCTCTAGCTTAGTGCAATTCTGCTATTTCTATAGGATAGACTCTTAATTTGGATGGCTGAGTCACATAGTGTCACATTTACAATTGTGATAGAGACTGCCCTCTAGGCTGGGCGCAGTGGCTCATGTCTGTAATCTCAGCACTTTGGGAGGACAAGGTGGGTAAATCACTTGAGCCCAGTAGTTCAAGACGAGCCTGGGCCACATGCTGAAACCCCGTGTCTACAAAAAATACAAAAATTCACTGGGCATGGTGGGATACACCTGTAGTACCAGCTATTCAGGAGGCTGAGGTGGGAGAATCACCAGAGCCTGGAAAGGTCTAGGCTGCAGTGAGCCATGATTGTGCCATTGCACTCCAGCCTGGGTGACAGAGTAAGACTCTGTCTCAAAAAAGAAGAAAACAATTAGGGAGCGATTATCCTCTAAAAGCAATCATTCAACAAATACTTGTTTGATATCTATTTTGTGTCAGACATTTATGAGGTCTTAGGAATTCAGCCAAAAACAAAGCAGACACAGTTCCTAGTGGAGAACATTATCACTAAACAAATAATCACACAAATCAATATGTTATTGTAATTGCTGAAACTTCTCTGAAAGAAAACAGTTGTCAGAGAATGTAGTCAGAAGAAACTAATCTATACTGGGGATTCATGGAAAGCCTCCATTGAGCTGAGAACTAAAGATGAATAAAAGTAGACAAGGAAGACAGGGGGAAAAAGCCTTCCAGACAAAGGCTGTGCGGAGGCCCTGAGGTGGGACAGAGTGTGCTGAGGTAAAGCAGCACTGGGGCCAGTGTGTGGGGAGAGAATCTGGGAAGCCAGACTGAAGAGGAAGGCTGGACCAGGCCAAGCTCAGCCCTGTAGGCTGCGGATTTTACGGTTTCCCCAAAAGTGTGTGAAGGGACCTGCAATATTTAGAGGTATTTTCTTTGTTCCATTTTATCACTGTGTGAACACTCCTTGATTTTCAATGAAAGCCTTTTTGAGAAGAGTGTAACAGCTCACATTAAGATGATCAGATTCAAAATGCACATCAAAATTACTTTGCGATGTTAACCAAACTCCCCAAATCCCTGTGCATCCCAGCATATTTCTTCTATTTTAGGACCTAAAGTATGAGAGAAATTTCCTGTTTCTGCAAAACTAGTTTGTTCTTGTAAAGCAAACTGTGCTTGCTCTGTTCAGCTTGCATTCCTGGATGCTCCCTCTGGAGGTCCTGAATCCTGCCTTGTCCTGGCCTATGAAATGCAAGTCCTGGTGTGAGGGAGAGGACTGGGCTGGGCAGCTGGTCTTTCCATCCACGTTTCCCAGTTCTGTCTGCAGTGCTGCGGATGCTGCCAAACACAGGCGCCCTAGTCTGTCTCCTCTGGGCTTCCACAGCATCTTGGGGTAAACCTGTTATTGCAAGCCCCATACTGTCATTTGATTTCTCCTATTGGTACTTAATAAGTAGTTACTTAATGGATATATTGTGTTAGCACAAGGTTAGACGACCTAAAATTATAGTACATCATTCAGTGAAATACTAGGCAACCATGAAAAATAACAATGTATATTGTTCTTTTGATATATATTTGATATATAATCATAATTGGTATGTATTTGCTGATATAGAAAGATGCCCATGAGGGCTGGGCATGGTGGCTCATGCCTGTAATCCCAGCACTTTGGGAGGCTGAAGTAGGAGGATTGCCTGAGCCCAGGAGTTTGAGACCAGTCTAAGCAATATAATAAGACTCTGTCTCTACAAAAAATAAAATAACCAAATTTAGCCAGGCATGGTGGTGCATGCCTGTAGTCCTAGATACTCAGAAGGCTGAGGTGGAAGGATTGTTTGAGCCCAAGCGTTTGAGGCTGCAGTGAGCTATGATTATGCCACTGCACTCCAGCCTGGGTGGAGCAAGATTTCAACTCTAAAAAAGAAAGAAAGAAAGATGTCCACAATCTATCAAATAAAAAAAGAAAGGTATAGAACACATATAATACAGTGTTATTTTTCATATTAAAATGCCTGTAATCCCAGCACTTTGGGAGGCCAAGGCGGACAGATTGCCTGAGCTCAGGAGTTTGTGACCAGCCTGGGCAATACGGTGAAACCCTGTCTCTACTAAAAAATACAAAAAATTAGCCAGGTATGGCGGCATTTGCCTGTAGTCCCAGCTACTTGGGAGGCTGAGTCAAGAGAATTGCTTGAACTTGGGAGGCAGAGGTTGCAGTGAGCTGAGATCCCACCACTGCACTCCAGCCTGGGTGATAGAGTGAGACTCTGTCTCAAGAAAAAAATATATATATACACACACATATACATATATGAGAGATACCTACTTTTTTATTTATACATTTCTGTGGTATTTGAATTTGTCACAGTACACATTCATAACCTCTTAATTAAAATGAATAAATGAGTGAATGAAGTAACAAATAAATAAGAGATTTCTTTTTAAGGGTTCTTAGAGTGGTGAATTGAGAAGGAAATTCAGTCCTTAAGTTTTCTCTCCAACCTATTAACCAAGTTTGGGACTTGTTCTTTCAACTTTTTATTTTATTTTTATTTTTGAGACAGGGTCTCACTCTGTTGCCCAGGCTGGAGTACAGTGGCACCATCTTGGCTCACTGCAGCCTCTACCTCCCAGGTTCAAGTGATCTTCCTGCCTCAGTCCCCCAAGTAGCTGGGACTACAGGCACATGCCACCATGCCCTGCTACTTTTTGTATTGTTAATAGAGATAGGGTTTTGCTATGTTGCCCAGGCTGGTCATATTTTATTTTATTTTGAGACAGAGTCTTGCTCTGTCATCCAGGCTGTAGTACAGTGGTACAATCAGAGCTCACTGCAACTTTGAATTCTTGGGTTCAAGCAATCCTCCTTCCTCAGCCTCCCAAGGGATGCACCACCATGCCCAACTAATTTTTTTATTTTTGTAGAGAGGGGTCTTGCTATGTTGCCCAGGCTAGTCTGGAATACCTGACCTCAAGCAATCTTCCTGCTTTGGCCTTCTAAAGTACTGGGATTATAGGAATAATCCACCATGCCAGGCCTAGTTTACTTTTAAAAAGATGTTTATGGTATAATAAAAAAATAGATTCAGAATAGTATAACCCCAGTTATACTGGGAAAAATATTTATATATATTTTGGGGAAAAATATGTATATATATACATATATGTATATATATTTAAAAGTGTGTGTATATATGTGTATATATACATAAAATATATATACATATATGTATATATTTAAAAGTATATGTATATGTTTAAAAGTGTATATACATATATACATATGTGTATATGTTTAAAAGTATATATGTGTATATGTTTAAAAGTATATATGTGTATATATATACATACATATATATGTGTATATATGTATGTATACACACACACACACACACAGTTTTTTTTTGAGATGGTGTTTCACTCTATTGCCCAGGTTGGAGTGCAGTGGCAGGATCTTGGCTCAGCTCACTGCAACCTCTGCCTCCTGTGTTCAAGCAATTCTCTTGCCTCAGCCTCCCCAGTAGCTGGTACTACAAGCATGCCCCATCATGCCCAGCTAATTTTTGTGTTTTTAGCAGAGATGGTGTTTCACCATGTTGGCCAGGCTGGTCTCGAACTCCTGGCCTCAAGTGATCTTCCCACCCTGGTCTCCCAAAGTTCTGGGATTACAAGCGTGAGCTACCATGCCAGGCCCTACAATATGTATATATTTCTTTAACTATCATAGACAATAATAATGGTTTAATTTTCCTTTTTGACTATTTTCATATTTCTTTTCATTCAAGATTCACTCACACATTCAATAAATGTTCATTGAGTATCTGCTATGTGCCTGACATGGTGCTTCTTCTTAAGTTCATAGTCTGGTGGGAAGACCTACAAGAAAATAATGTAGTTTGTGAGGATCTATAATACCAAACACTATGGTCATCCATCTGCCAGGAGAGTCCAGGGATGACCAGGGAAGGCTCCACAGAGGAGGTGTTGCTTAAGCTGAGTCTTAAGGAATGAGGAGGAGTTTGCCAGTTGGACTGGGTGAGAAAGGGCATTGCGGAAAAAGAGAACATCTTGCATAAAGCACCTTTTGTAACAATACAGAGGAGTGGAAGAGGACGTCCTGTTCATGAACATTCAGTAGGTCAATGAGGCAGAAGCACAGTGGACATGTGGGGAAGATGAGCTGAGAAACAGACATCCTGGAGTCAGTAAAGAGCCTTTGAGAGATCTTGTATGGAATGGAGTACATTGTTGCACCATTTAAGAGTTGAGAAAACTGAGTCACAGGTTAAATGACCTGCCTAAGGCCATGTTAAGAGATGTGGCCAAGCTAGAACATAACTTGAGGGTTTTTATGCTTCCAACCACCGTGTTGGGCCAGGCCCTGTCCTCGAGATCCCTCTGATGTTCTGGCTTGAACCACTTCAAAGCTGTTAAGAAAGAAGAAAAAGGCGTACCCCACAGTAGGCTCTGACCACACTGGCCACACACTTGGCAAACCCTTGTACCCAAAGCCACAAGAAAGATTTTTCTGAGAGTCTTTCCCAGAGAATGGCATGTACACACTCAACCTTGAAGATGGTGGGTACCCTTCAGAAATGATGAAGAAGGCGGAATTCCTGGCACCCTGCCATGCTGGGGAGCTGCTTCCCATTCTTGCTGCCAGGATTCAGTGGCACTTAGGACTCTTACTCCCCGGAACAGGATGTGGCAGGAGCTCAGATTGAGTGTTTTATTGATTAATTGATTGATTGATTGAGACAGAGTCTTGCTCTGTCGCGCAGGCTGTAGTGCGGTGGCCCAATCTCGGCTCACTGCAACCTCCACCTCCTGGGTTCAAGCGATTCTCTTATCTCAGTCTCCCAAGTACCTGGGATTACAGGCGCCTGCCACCACACCCAATTAATTTTTGTATTTTTAGTAGAGACAGGGTTTTGCCATGTTGGCCAGGCTGGTCTTGAACTCCTGACCTCAGGTGATCCACCAACCTTGGCCTCCCAAAGCCTTGGGATTACAGGTGTGAGCCACTGCACCCAGACTTATTTATTTATTTATTTGAGACAGAGTCTTGCTCTGTCGCCCAGGCTGGAGTACAGTGGTGTGATCTCGGCTTACTGAAACCTCCGCCTCCCAGGTTCAAGCGATTCTTCTGCTTCAGCCTCTTGAGTAGCTGGGATTATCGGTGTAGGCCACCATGCCTGGCTAATTTTTTTTATTTGTATTTTTAGTAGAGACAGGGTTTCACCATGTTGGCCAGGCTGGTCTCAAACTTCTGACTTCAGGTGATCTACTTGCCTTGGCCTGCCAAAGTGCTGGGATTACAGGCCTGAGCCATTCTGCCCAGCCAGATTGAATGTTTTATGAAGCTGCATAGGTTTTGGAATAAGAAAGACCTAATTTCTCACCCTCACGCTAATGGCTAAAATGAAAAGTGACAATTCCATGTGTTAGTGAGGATACAGAACAACTAGAACTCTCGTACAGGGTTGTGGAGAAAATAAAATGGCCCAATCTCTTTGGAAAACTGTTTGGTGCACTTAATAAAGTTAAACATATTTCCCCCTAATAAGAATGTTCATGTCAGTGTTATCCAAAATAACCTAAAACTGAAAAAAAAATTCCAAGTATTCATCAATAGGATGATGGATAAATGAATTGGGTGGTAGATTCATAAAATAGAATACCATTCAGCAGTAAAAAGGAATATACTGCTGGTACAGAAATGTGGGAAAATCCATGGACATACCATACAGAACAAAAGAAGCCACATACAAGAATATAAGTATATTTTTTCTCTTTCTCTCTCTTCCTTCCTTCTTTCCTTCCTTCCTTCCTTCCTTCCTTCCTTCCTCCTTTCCCTTCCTTCCCTTCCTTCCTTCTTTCCTTCCTTCTTTCCTTCCTTCCTTCCTTCCTTCCTTCCTTCCTTCCTTCCTTCCTTCCTTCCTTCCTTCTTTCTTTCTTTCTTTCTTTCTTTCTTTATTTCTCTCTCTCTTTCTTTCTTTTATTCTTTCTTTCTTCTTTCTTTTCTTTCTTTCTCTTGAGTCTAGCTCTGTTGCCCAGGCTGGAGTGCAGTGGTATGATCTCAGTTCACTGCAACCTCCATCTTCCGGGTTCAAGGAACTACAGGCATGCACCACCATGCCCAGCTAATTGTTTTGTATTTTTAGTAGAGATGGGGTTTCACCACGTTGGCCAGGCTGGTCTCTAACTCCTGACCTCAGGCAATCTGCCTGCCTCGGCCTCCCAAAGTGTTAGGATTACAGGCATGAGCCACCACTCCTGGACAAGAATATGATTCTATTTATATGAAGCTCGAGAATAGGTAAAATTAATCTATGAGAATAGAGGTCAGAATGTTGGTTATATTGGAGGTTAGGGGGAGTGGGTATTTGCTGGAAAGGGGCATGAAGGAACTTTGGAGTGTGATGGAAATAGTCTCGTTTGATCTGGGTGGTGGCTACATGGGCATATAGGGTATAAGTTTGTAGCACATATTATGTGCATAATTATGTGCACATGGCCTAATATGTTACATAGTGGATATATGTAAGTTATAGTTCAATAAAGTACTATGTGAGAGAGAAAGGAGGAGGAGGAAGAGGAGAAAGAAAGGAAAGAAAGAAAGAGAGGAAGGAAGAAGGAGAGAGAAAGAAAGTAAAAAAAAAAATCCTGATTTTGATTTTGGTTTCCAGTTCTGCCCCTGTGACCCTTGGACAACTGACAACATTTCTGAGCCCCTTTCCTCACCCATAAAATGAGGATCACAGTCCAGGCTGGGTGGCTTACACCTATAATCTCAGCAATTTGGGAGGCCAAGGCAGAAGGATTGTTTGAAGCTAGGAGTTTGAGACCAGCCTGGGCAATGAAGTGAGGCCCTGTCTCTACAAAATAAAAAATATTTAAATTAGCCAGATGTGGTGGCATGAGCCTGTGGTCCTAGCTACTCAGGAGGCTGGGGTGGGAGGATCACTTAAGCCCAGGAGGTCAAGGCTGCAGTGAGCCCTGATTGTGTCATTGCACCCCAGCCTGGGCAACAGAGCAAATCCCTGTCTCTAAAATAAAATAACATTAAAAAAAAAATAGGGATCTTAATAGTACCTCTCTCATAGGGTGGTTTGAGAGTCAAATGAGATAATGCACAAAAATCTCTTAGCCCAAGAGCCTGAAAAATAAAAATTCAGGAAAATGTGTTTTTTTTTTTTTGTTTTTTGTTTTTTTTGAGACAGACTCTTACTTTGTCACCAGGCTGGAGTGCAGTGGTGTGATCTCAGCTCACTGCAACCTCTGCCTCCTGGGTTCAAGTGATTCCCCTGCCTCAGCCTCCTAAGTAGCTGGAACTACAGGCATGTGCCACCACGCCCAGCTAGAAAACGTATTCTTACTGTTGGCCCCTTACCTACCATCTCCTCCACCAGGAAATGGCCCTGAAGCCTCACCCCAAAAGAACGTTTTCTGCCCCTGGGTTATGTCAGGTGTTTAGGTGTAACTCTGAGCCCCACATCACTAAATGCTATCATGCCTGCAGAATCCAGGAGGCTCCAGTGACTAGAAAGAAGTTTCATTGAATTCTGAACAGGAAGCAGCAGTGGCAGCTGATAATCTGTGACCTGAATATAGCTATCCATTATTTCACTGTGGTTTCTGGTTTCCCTGACAGAGGAAACACCCACAACTTTCTTGAAGTTATTCTGAACACTCAGTTCCTTGTTTGGCTCTGGCAGGATAATGTTACCCCTGGGTGCCCCTGTGCTTTGGGCTGTGGCCTCCCTGCCAGCCTGAGGCTCCAGCTATGCAGCCAACCCATGGGCAACCATCCCTTCCACTCAGAGGGCAGTGACAGGAGCAGACCAGGAAAGAGGCCACCTGTATCTGCAGCCATGGAAAGGCGGTGGGGGAGAGCAAGAAACCTTAAATACAGCATCCACTTCTTGTTCCTCTTCAAGAAACTAGCCAGGCAGAAGTGACATGCCAGGAGTGAGCCATCAGCTACTTCTCACCATCAGTAGTTTCTAAATTATGCTCCATCCCCAGTTGTTTCTTGCTGTTTCTTTTCTCAGGAAAGCAAAGCCATCCTCCTAGTTCCTCCACCTCCAAATGAGGAGCTAAGACCAGGTCCAGGATGCAGATTTGGCAGAAAAGCCCTGTTAACACTTGTTCTTGTAAAACCCAGAGTCCCAGAGGCTCCCAGTCAATTGGCAAAGTAGGCAAATTTTGTTTTTGCCTTCTCTTCCCGGGCCACTCCCTGCTCACTATTGTCTACCAAAGCTTTGATGACACCATATCACTTCTCATTGCATATTCTGAATCATTTATTCTGAAGAATTCTGGATGTCTTGTGTTCTCCCTCTCAGGAGTACTTGTATTTTAAGAGAAACGTTGAGATAGTAATGCCTACTTAGAGGACTATGTCTCTAACTGACACCTGTGTTTGGCAGGGAGGAGAGGGCTTTGGGCTCTCTCTGGCCCCCTGGTGGCCACCACGTCTCCATTAGTGCTCCAAATGTGGATATGTGGATGGCATGGCATGACTTTTTTTTTTTTGAAATGAAGTCTCACGCTGTTGCCCACCCAGAGTGTAGTGGCCTGGGCTCGGCTCACTGCAACCTCCACCTCCTGGGTTCATGCAAGTCTCCTACCTCAGCCTCCCGAGTAGCTGGGATTACAGGTGCCTGCCACCACGACCAGCTAATTTTTGTATTTTTAGTAGAGATGGGATTTCATCATATTGGCTAAGCTGCTCTTGAACTGCTGACCTCAGATGATCTGCTCACCTCAGCCTCGCAAAGTGCTGGGATTACAGGTGTAAGCCACCACACCTGGCCAGATGTTTTTTTTTTGTTTTTTGTTTTTTGTTTTTTTTTACACAGGATCTCACTCTCACTGTATTGCCCAGGCTCGAGTGCAGTAGCACCATCATGGCTCACTGCAGCCTCCACCTCCAGGGCTCAGGTGATCCTCCTGTCTCAGCCTCCCAATTAGCTGGGATTACAGGCACACACACCACACCCAGCTGATTTTTTTTCTTTGTATGTTTTGTAGAGACAGGGTCTCAGTATGTTGCCCAGGCTGGTCTTGAACTCCTGGGCTCAAGCAGTTTGCCCACCTCAACCTCCCAAAGTGCTAGGATTACAGGTGTGAGCCACTGCACCCACTAAAAGATCTTGTGCGAGCGTGGTGGCTCACACCTGTAATCCCAGCACTTTGGGAGGCCAAGGCAGGCGGATCACAAGGACAGGAGTTCGAAACCATCCTGGCCAACATGGTGAAACCTCGTCTCTACTAAAAATACAAAAATTAGTTGGGCGTGGCGGCATGTGCCTGTAATCCCCGCTACTCGGGAGGCTGATGCAGGAGAATCGCTTGAACCCGGAAGGCAGAGGTTGCAGTGAGCCAAGATTGCGCCTCTGCACTCTAGTCTGGCAACAGAGCTAGATTGTTTAAAAAGAAAAAAGATCGTTTTTTGTCTGTTCGTTTCCTGAAGGGGAACAGGAAGGTGAAACTCCTGCAGTTTGGTTAGAACAAATGGGGAAGCTGTCAAAGCAGGTGGCTGCAGAGCTTGGGGAAGATACAGATGAGAGCTGCTTTCACATGCCCCAGAGCTTGTGCAAGATAGATTCCGGCTCTTCCTTTTTTTTGAGACAGAATCTCGGTCTGTTGCCCAGGTTGGAGTGCAGTGGCGTGATCTTGGCTCACTGCAACCTTCGCCTCCCAGGTTCAAGCGATTCTCCTGCCTCAGCCTTCCTAATAGCTGGGACTGCAGGTGCACACCACTAGGCCTGGCTAATTTTTGGATATTTAGTAGTGATGGGGTTTCACCATGTTGGCCAGGCTGGTCTCAAACTGCTGATCTCAAGTGATTGACCTGCCTCGGCCTCCCAAAGTGCTGGGATTACAGGTGTGAGCCACCACTCCTGGCCCCAATAAAGGTTTTTTTTTTTTTTTTTTTTTTAAATTGGGGTTTCACCATGATGGCCAGGCTGGTCATGAACTCCTGACCTCAGGTGATCCACCCACCTCGGCCTCCCAAAGTGCTAGGATTACAGGCGTGAGCCACTGTGCCTGGCCCAATAAAGGTTTTTTAAGGAGAAGAAGCACAAGGACCACATGGAAGGGATGATAGTTTGTGAGAGGGCATGTGGAGGGGTTGAGGGTGGAGGGGCTCAGCCATAGCAGGAGGAGGTGGTGGAATGTTAGCCATTGCTACCTCTTTCTGCTCTGGGATACTGCCCCCTCCCTCCTGGCTCAGACACAAGAGCAATGACCCCAGTCGCTGTGCCCTGGGACGGCTCTATTTCTTAGAGAATCCTAGGGCACCCTGGCTACCAGGGGGTTTCTCACTGCGAGCTGGTTCAGGATGACCCACTTATTCCTGCACGAGCTTGTATCCTCTTGTCCAGTTTGGACGTGCTGTGCCTATGAGTACTGCTCTAAATGCCTCTAAAGGTCAGCTCCTCTTTGGCCCCTGATGCTAGGGATACGTTTTCCTTTCAGTAAGACATTCACTGCCATGACATCATCAAGCTAACTCTAGAAAAGGGCCTTGGGATGTTGGCCTCCCTTCCCTTCCTTCTCTTTTAAGTGGTTGCTGGCTCTGGCCCTCCCTGCACATACCGCAGCTTTTGCCTTTTGTCACACTGAGCATGCCTCCTGCACCCTTGCTGGGGCGCAGATTCTCCCATATTTGGGAGTAAGCTGGAGACTCGGCAGCATGTGGGTTTCTGTTTAAAATTCCAAAGCCAGCGGGGCGTATATTATCCATTTCCTCAAATCCAACATGCTGTAAAGCATGAGTCAGAGTCGGATAAGCTTCTTCCCAGGGGAAGTTGTGTCAGTTGGTTAGCGAATGTAATTAAACATGGATAATGTTCACTGGCATTAGCTGCAGATTAATGCAGAGGAAAACAAAATCTCCATCTTGACTTTGCAATATTCCTGCCAATATAACACAACGTCTCCAAGTCTCCCTGATCAGAGAAAGCAGCCTAACCTTCATGCAATTTGAGGGGCACAGGAAGCCCATTCAATCAACACTCTCCTTCCCACAGAAATGAAGAATGCAGGCCAGGTGCGGTGGCTCATGCCTGTAATCCCAGCACTTTGGGAGGCTGAGGAGGGCAGATCACTTGAGGTCGGGAGTTCAAGACTAGCCTGACCAATATGGTGAAACCCTGTCTCTACTAAAAATACAAAAATTAACTGGACTGTGGTGGCACACGCCTGTAATCTCAGCTACTGAGACGGAAGAATCACTTGAACTCAGGAGGTGGAGGTTGTAGTAAGCTGAGATCGCGCCACTGCACTGCAGCCTGGGCGACAGAGGGAGACCTCATCTCAAAAAAAAAAAAAAAAAAAAAAAAAGAGAGAATGCAGAGTTTAGGACCTTTCAAGGGGAAGCACATATATTCTGATTCTCCTTAAGGTATTTTTGTAGGGGAGAGGGTTACATGTTAGCTAGTATCAATAAAGGTTATTTTATCCCTTAATTCATCATCATCACCTGGGGTCAGGTGGTGACAGCAGACTTCAGGTGATGGAGGGTATTAGGCTTCTTATGCTTTGCATTCCAGTGAGGCTTCAGGGGTTCGAGCCAGGACCCAGGAAGTGCTGAGCTCTGGAAAGGCTGAGGTAGCAAAAGGACCAAGAGGGAAGACAGGTCTAGAGGGCACTGGAAACCCATGTGCTCTATTGCACACCCAAGCCTAGACAAGCCCTTTCCACAATCATGGAAATGACAAAATAGAATGCCCATACTGGGAAGGGCCTGGGCACAGTGACTTACCTGTAATCCCAGCATTTTGGGAGGCCAAGGCGGGTGGATTGCCTAAACTCAGGGTTCAAGACCAGTCTGGGCAGCATGGTGAAATCTGTCTCTACTAAAAAAAAGAAAATACAAAAATTAGCCAGGCATGGTGGTGCACACCTGTAATCCCAGCTACTCAGGAGGCTGAGGCAGGAGAATCACTTGAACCCAGGAGGCAGAGGTTGTAGTGAACCGAGATTACACCACTGCACTCCAGCCTGGGCAAGACTCTGTCTCAAAAGTGAAAAGAATGCCCCGATACAGGGAAGGCCCTTGGCGGTCAGTCAACTCCTCTTCAGACACCAGCACACTGAGGCCCAGAAAGGTTAAGTCATTTGCCCAAGTTCACCCTGCAAGGGGAGGGTTGAGACTTAAGTTTTCTCTTTTTACCTTTCTAACAAGCTGCTTCTGGGCAGTTTCCAAGAGCGACAGGAGTGGACACTCACATCAACCCCACAGGCCCACCCTGCAAACACCTACTTGGTCCTGTATTTTCAAATGTAACCTCTTCTCAGGGTATGAAAAGCAATGCTAAATCGTATCTGAGGAAGTATATTGTCCTGCCACTCAGGTCTCTCCCAACTTCAACAATGTGAACAATCTAAAAATGTATATATTTTTAACTCTAATAAAAAGTGCGCTAAATTCCTTATAACTGATATTCAAAACTTATTGCTAACTAGAACAGCTTCTGGGGTTAAAGAAAAAGGAATTTGTGAATGTTGTTTTAACTCTCTGAGCATTCCCCTGGCTCCACCACCTTCTACTAGAAGCAAAGGAGCTAGGAATATAATGGATCTTTTTGGTGTTTGTCTGAGTTTTCGAGTGCCCCTTCTGATGTAGGTCAAGGCATTTTGTTTATCTTAAATGTGAGATTGTATTCTTCCTGCCTGAATAGGATGGAAAAGGCTTTTCCAAATAAGGAAGTCTTGCCAGAGTGTGTGTGGCCCGGTTAGCAAATGTTGCCACCGTCCTCACTTAGGGGAGTACAGTAGCTCCACTAAGCTGGGAAGCATTTAGGGACTCATTAGCACTTCTGTACAGCCAAACTATTGAGGGGTGGGGGTGCTGCCAGCAAGTGGTTGTGACAACCAGGGACATGAAAAAAAAAGTATGCAGAGAAGACAAAGTTTGGCTTCTGCATATACCCCTACCCTCTCCACCTCCTTCTCAGCCCGAGTCCTACCCATGTCGGCTCTCAACTCAGGACAGAGGATGCTCTGATACTCTGGAATCAAGTAAATTTAGGGTAAAATCCCAGCTCTACACATATAATCTGTTAAATGGCCTTTAGTAAGTTACATTTTGAGCCTTTTCCTTTCTTTCTGAGTCAAAATAATAGTGCTTAGTTCATGCAGTTGTTATGAGGAGTAAATAACCTAATCAGTGTAATGCACATCGCACATTCTAGATTGACCCTAAAATTACCCCTTTCTTATCCTTTTTCAGTACCTTCTCTACTATCAGAACCCCTTAGTTTGAGCTGATTATACTTAAACAGAGATTAAGAAGAAGAGGAAAGCTTGTATTAATTTATACGCAGAGGCTGGGTGCAATGGCTGAAGCTTGTAATCCCAGCACTTTGGGAGGCTGAGGTGGATCACCTGAGGTCAGGAGTTCAAGATCAGCCTGGCCAATGTGGTGAAACCCCATCTTTACTAAAAATACAAAAAAATTAGCCAGGTGTGGTGGCATGTGCCTGTAATCCCAGCTTACTTGGGAGTCTGAGGCAGGAGAATCACTTGAACCCAGGAGGTAGAGGTTACAGTGAGCTGAGATTGCACCATTGCACTTCAGCCTGGGCAACAAGAGTGAAACTCCATCTCAAAAAAAAAAAAAAGAAAACTAATTTATGCTTAGGTGTGAGTAACTAAAATAAGACATTTATTAGCCCATCTGAACTTCTAACTGCTGTGACCAGGGATGCTGTTATAAATGAAATGGAAAACTTTGTTGCAATATGGAGGGGTTATAGACAAAATGCTTATGTTTCCTCAAATCATATATCAAAGCCCTAACCCCCAATATGATGGTATTTGATTGGAGGTGAGGCTTTTTGGTGGTAATTAGGTTTCGATGAGGTCATGAAAATAGGGTTCCCATAATGAGATTAGTGTCCTTATAAGAAAAGGAAGAGAGGCCGGGCATGGTGGCTCACATCTGTAATCCCAGCACTTTGGGAGGCCGAGGCAGGTGGATCACAAGGTCAGGAGATCAGGACCATCCTAACATGGTGCAACCCTGTCTCTACTAAAAAAATACAAAAATTAACTGGGCATGTTGGCACGTGCCTGTAGTCCCAGCTACTTGGGAGGCTGAGGCAGGAGGATTGTTGAACCCAGCGGGCAGAGGTTGCAGTGAGCCAAGATTTCGCCATTGCACTCCTGCCTGGGTGACAGCGTGAGACTTCGTCTCTCTGCCAACCCCTAACTTTGGATCATTATGAGAGAGAAACTTTGACTCTGATGGAAGTTTCTTACCTGAACAGCAAAAGCCTGTTCCCAAGTCTATAGCCAAATGGAATATCAATTAACCCCAGACCAAATAAATCTTAGAAGTAGTCTTGATGCAAAATGGTGCAGCCACTTTCTTTTGAAAACAGTCTCACAGTTCTTCAAAGGATAAATGTAGAGTTACCATGTAACTCAACAATTCTACTCCTACATATGTACCCAAAAGAAATGAAAACATGTCAAGAAAAGAATTTTCAACCCAGAATTTCATATCCAGCCAAACTAAGCTTCATAAGTGAAGGAAAAATAAAATTTTTTGAGAACAAGCAAGAACTCAGAGATTTCATCACCACCAGGCCTGCTTTACAAGAGCTTCTGAAAG
>CAUYLG010022280.1:0-16986 GCA_963573385.1 Cacajao melanocephalus
AAGCGTTTGAAATTATGAGGTTATACTGAGTCATGACTGCATCACTGCACTCCAGCGTGGGCAAGACACTGAGACCCTGTCTCAAAAAAAAAAAAAAAAAAAAGAGAGAGAGAAAGAAAAAGTCCAACAAATTTTGAAATTTTTTTCAAGGTGGAAATATAACTTTGTTGGTGTCCTAAGCACATCAGTCTGCCAATCACGTAATCCAGCCCTGGGAGAGATGCCATGTGATAGAAAAGTTGGCCTCTTTGTGTATCTCTTTTGATCTTGCTGAGCTGAGTCTATACTTCCCTTCCCATAGATCCCCGTGATATTTGGTAGTTCAGTCTACATTGTTGTAGCCTAGTAATTAAAAGCACAAGCTTTGGGATCAGAAAACCTGGGATCAAAACCTGACTCTACCACTTACGGGCTGTATAACCTTCAGGAAGTAATTTAACCTCTCAGTCTTCAGTTTTCTTTTCTATGAGATAGAGATAGTAATTTCTGCCTCAGAGGATTTCTGTCAGAATTAAATTAATTAAGGTATTTTAAAAACTTAGCTCAATTCCTGACACAATAGTGGTTACTATGATCTTACAATAGCCCAGTCTCCTTTCAGGTTTTAACTCTGCCCTAGAAATAAATTATTTGTCTCCTTTTTTGCTCTTTCTTTATCAAAGTCACTGTAGACTGATGTCAATGAAAATGGTGGTGTAAGAAATTCCAAAATTCTGCCCTTCCATAAAAGCAAAGAGAACCTAGCAAAAACTTCCAAAATCAATTTATCCAGAACTCTGGAAAATAATCAAAGGTTTTCAGCAACCCAGGGAGGACTTAGACAAGTAAAATGGCATAGTGTCAATAAGAATAATGAGACTTCAAGGTCAGGAGTTCAAGACCAGCCTGACCAACATAGTGAAACCTTGTCTCTACTAAAAATATAAAAATTAGCTGGGCGTGGTGACATGCACCTGTAATCCCAGCTACTCAGGAGGCTGAGGCAGGAGAATCACTTGAACCCGGGAGGTGGAGGTTACAGTGAGCCGAGATCACGCCATTTCCCACCTCCCAGACCAGTGGTAGCCATGAAAGTAACAGCCTCCGTGCCTGGTAGTGGAGGTAACAGAATGGACCTCATTCTGACAACTACAACAACTGAAGAAAGAAAAAGAAAGCTCACTAGAGGGGACTCAACAGCATATTTAAGCAAGCAGAAGAAGCAAAGTACTTGAAATAAGGTCAGTTGAAGTTATGCAGTGTTTAGAACAGAAAGAAAGTAAAGAATAAAGAAAATCAATAGAGCCCCAGAAATCTGTATGGCATCATCAAACAAATCAATATATGCATAATAGGAAATCCAGGAGGAAAGTAGAGAAAGGGGCAGAAAGAATATTTGAACAAATGACTGCTGAAAACTTTCCAAATACGATGAAAAACATTAACTTACAGGTCCAAGAAGCTCAATAAACTCTAACTGGGATAAACTGCAAGAGCTCCACACTTAGATGTATCATAATCAAATTTTCAAAGACCAAGGATGAAAAGAATAATGAAAACCACATGAGAAAAGCAGGTCCTCGTGTAAAAAGGATCCTCGAGTAAGATTAATTGATGATTTATCTTTAGAAAAGTGTCTTAGTCTATTGTGAGCTGTTATAACAAAATACCATACACTGGGTAATTTATAATCAACAGAAGCTTATTGGCTGATGGATCTAGAAGCTGGGAAGTCCAAAATCGAAGGGCTGGCATCTTGTGTGGACCTTCTTGCTGGGCCATTCCATGGCAGAAAGGCAAAAAGAGGGCAAAAGAGAGAGCAAGAGAGAATTGAAATCATCCTTTTATAAGGAACCCACTCCCACAATAATGAACCTATTCCAACTATAGCATTAGTCCATTCCTGAAAGAAGACCCCCTCATGACCTAAATACCTCCCATTAGGCTCCACCTCCAAACACTGTTGCATTAGGGATTACATTTCTAGCACATACTTCCTGGGAACACATTCAAATCATAGGAAAGAGAAATGACAAGAAAATTAAAAATGACACACTAAAAATATCCAATTAATGCAAAGGCAGGCAGCAATGGAAGAATTCAGGAACAAAAAATACATAAGACTATAAAAAAACAAATAGCTTAATGACAGAAGTAAGTCTTCTTTTTTTTTTCTTTAGAGTCAGGGTCTCACTCCATCACTCAGGCTGGAGTGCAGTGGCGAGATCATAGCTTACCACAGCCTCGAATTCCTGGGCTCAAGTGACCTTCCCGTCTCAGCCTCCTCTTGAGAGGGTGGGACTGAAAAGGACAACTAGTTAGAAGATCACAAGGAAACAGAAGACACGAACAACATCGTAAACTATCTAGAGCTAACATACATATACAGAACACTCCACCAAACAACAGCAGAGTGCACATTTATCTCAAGGGCACATGGAACATTCTCCAGGATAGACCATATGTTAGGCTACAAAACAAATCTTAATATATTTTGAAAGACTGAAATCGTACAAAGTATGCTCTCCAACTACAATGAAATTCAATTAGAAATGAATAATGAAGGACATTTAGAAAATTCATAATTATGTGGAAATTAAACAACCTTCTCTTAAGTAACCACTGAGTCAAAGAATAAATCAGAAAGGAAACGAGAAAATAATTCGAGATGAATGAGAATGAAAACACAACATATCAAAACATATGGAATGAAGCTAAGCAGTTCTCAGAGGGAAATTTATAGCAGCAGATGGCAATCTTTCTCCAATCAATAACCTTTCACCTTAAGAAACTAGAAAAAGATCAAACAAAAATCAAGAGGCAGAAAGGAAAAAATAAAGATTTTAGCAGAAATTTAAAATAGACAATTTAAAAATACAGAAAATCAAATTAAACCAAAAGTTTTTTTTTTTTAATTCATTCGTTTATTTATTTATTTTGAGACGGAGTTCTGCTCTTGTTGCCCAGGCTGGAGTGCAATGGCGCCATCTCAGCCCACTGCAACCTCCACCTTCCAGGTTCAAACTATTCTCTGGCCTCAGCCTCCCAAGTAGCTAGGATTAAAGGCGCCCGACACCACGCCCAGCTAATTTTTGTATTTCCAGTAGAGACAGGGTTTTGCCATGTTGACCAGGCTGGTCTCGAATTCCTGACCTCAGGTGATCCACCCGCCTCGGCCTCCCAAAGTGCAGGGATTACAGGCGTGAGCCACCATGCCTGGCTGGTTCTCTTTTTAAAAAGTCAACAAACTGTTAGCTAGACAATTGACAAATCTTTGACCAAGAAAATAAGAGAGAAGACTCAAATTACTAATACAAAGAATGAAGCAGGGGACATTTCTACTGACTGATGAAAATGTTCTGTAATTAGATAGTGGCAATGGTTGCACATTATGAATATACTTTAAAAATTGAATTGTACACTAAAGTGGTGAATTTTATGTCATGTGAATCATATCCTAATTAAAAATTGCAAAGAAAACCAAATTACAATGTGAACTATGGAAAATACATTAAGGAATAAAGTGTTTTGTTTTGTTTTGTTTTGCTTTTATGAAACAAGGTCTCACTTTGTTGCCCAGTGCAGTGGCACAATCCCAACTTGCTGCAGCCTCAACCTCCCCAGTCTCAGGTGATCCTCCCACTTCAGCCTCCAGAGTAGCTGGGACTACAGATGTGTGCCACCATGCCAGGCTAATTTTTGTATTTTTTGTAGAGACAGGGTTTTGCCATGTTGGTCAGGCTTAAATTGAAAAAAAAAAAAAAAAAAAAAAAAGACACTTTACAGGCCAGGGGCGGTGGCTCATGCCTATAATCCCAGAACTCTGAGAGGCCAAGACAGGTGGAACACTTGAGGTCAGGAGTTCGAGACCAGCCTGGCCAACGTGGTGAAACCCCATCTCTACTAAAAATACAAAAATTAGCCAGGTGTGGTAGCACATGCCTGTAGTCCCAGCTACTCAGGAGGCTGAGGCAGGAGAATTGCTGGAAACCAAGAGTCACAGGTTTACAGTGAGCCAAGATCATGTCGCTGCCCTCCAGCCTGGGCAACAGAGCAAGACTGTTTCAACAAAAAAAATAAAAGACACTGCATAGTACAGAAGCTTTTCCAAAGATCTCATTCCTGTCAGTCCTACTTTGCATCCTCATATTTCCTCCCTCCTATCCATTCTGTCCCATGCTATATGCAAAAATCTTAATTTTAGTTGAAAAAATATTAGACCAGGATTGGAAAGGAGACCACTTTCTCCATCCCCTCTCCCATCAAAGGACAGACAGCAACTATATCTGCTTTCTCACCTATGTCACATTCAAAATATGAGTTATCAGTCCAATCGTTAGAACTTTCCAGAAAGGCAAGCTGTCAAATTATTCCTTGTTACCAATCAGTTAGATATATTTATTGAGCATAGCGCTCCTACAGACAAGACAAGTGGGGAGAAGACCTACAAATGAGAGTATTGACCATGTCTTCCAGATGTCTATGGTTTTTCTGTTACTATGCAGGATAGCAAGAACTAACATGAATGGTATGTTAGGGACTGTCATTCAATAGGAGTGAGAGTTGTTTGAGAAGGTCTCATAGCAGAGGCAGAGGGAGAGGCTAATGATATGATGGAACAGTGACCAAATTGCTGGGCTTGCTAGGAACAAATTATTTTCTGCTAACTAACTAATCCTACTAAATCCTGCTTAGAAGGTTTTAAAACATATGGTTGACATTATCAGGTGATTTTGTAAAGTTTGACTTCCTCCCTGAGATCAAGGCTTGATAATCCAGAAGGTTTACCAAGCTGGTTGGATGGAGTTATAATCTTGTGGTGGGGACTAAGAGGCCTTTTCACAGAACTTAGCAATCAGGAAGCAATCATGGTTCATTCTGACTCTTAATATCTAAGGGTAAGCTAAGTCACTGAACACAGGGCCTTCCAGCCACCTACCTATGAATAATGCAGTCATATACCGTAGACCGAGACCACACAGATACACCCACACCCCCTTACAAGTCCCACAAAACGAATGTGCCCGCCTCAAAGTTTCCTATGAGGGTATAAGAAAATCTAGGACTATACTAAAAATAATGACCTGGGCACGGTGGCTCCTGCCTGTAATCCCAGCACTTTGGGAGGTAGAGGCAGGCAGATTGCTTTGAGCTCAGGAGTTCGAGACCATCCCGGCCAACATGGCAAAACCCCGTCTCTACTAAAAATACAAGAATTAGCTGAGCACGGTGGTGTGTGCCTGTAATTTCAGCCACTCGGGAGGCTCTGGCACGAGAATCACTTGAACTTGGGAGGCAGAGGTTGCTGTGATCCGAGATAGACCACTGCACTTCCAGCCTGGGTGACAGAGCAAGACTTCATCTCAAAAAAAAAAAAAAAAGAAAAGAAAAATATCAATTTACTAAAAATAAGTTTCCCCTGATAGATCCCCTAGAAAGCCCACTTATTCTTTTAATCAATTAAGGCAGCATTTAGTTTCCTGGAAATTTTTATAATGCATTCAGGTCAAGAAGTTGTATTCACGTAGCATAAGAATAGCATAGCAGTATATAAAACTCATGACCATGGCAGAATCACTAATTGACCACAATACTCTTTCCAAGCAAGCCTGGACGTGCTCTCAGAATACTTATCAACTGGCTCCAAGCAGCCACACCACTAAATTTGAATTGGCATGTAAACAACAATCCATTTGCTCTCCTGGAATAGGATCTAGCCCGCAGACTTGTAGTTATAAGCTCCTCTTTTTAAGCTCTCGGATCTTTTTAAGTCTTTGGATCATTTGTAAGCTTTCATGAGCGCAAGCATCCTGAGATAAAGACCAATTCCTAGAATTTTAAGTTTACTAGAATTGGCATTATTTGGGATGGTTCTGCCAGTATTCGTATGTCTGATAGGTATCTGATATGAATTCATCATGAATTTATCATGTTGTAAGTATACAATTTCAATAACTTCTCAAAAGTCCCAGCTCCTATAGTTATTCCTCAAGAGAAATGAGATAGCGTGGAAGAGATTAATAGCCAGACAGAGAAGATGGTGGGGAAAAATGGGTCCCAGGTGGAAGAGGGGGGAAGCAGAGGGGGTGAGGTACAGAGAACACGACGTCCACAGGGAGCAGAAGGTCTGCCAATAATTGCAATCTAGGCTGTGACATGGAAGGGAAGGACACCAGGCTTATTGCTCTGGGCATCACAGGCACCTACCTGGGATGCTTGAAGGCCATCAGGCAGCGCTCGTACTTCCCCACCATGCTCCAGGCCATGACCAGGCCATCAGCACTTCCTGAGAGGAGATGCCACTGGTCGAAGAACAGGCACTTCACGGCTCCCTCATGGCCACTGAGAGTCTGCAAGAAAAGATGCCACTGTCTTCAACTCAGACTGTGACTCCTCCAAGAACCAAAGCTGAGGCTTCTTCAGACGAATCCCAAAGCCACACCCCACCAATCCGTGACTGCCATTCACTCAGTAGGTACCTGAGCTAATCTTGCTTTTGCTCTAAGAAGGCCAATAGAGTCCATTCCATGCCTTCCTCTCTTTAGAGCTCTCTCTCTCTGGTTAAGGAGGAATAGGATCAGGGAGGGGCCTTGCTCCTGGTAGGTCTGAGTTTGGGGCAGACACTACCTTCTTGGAGCACCAGAGAGGGTCAGAAATCACTGTCCTTTGCTGTCAGAAGGATGAAGGTAAAGTGTGCCATCACAGCTCCTTGCTGGAACCCAGAGTGCACATGAGCCATCCCTGTGCCGGCAATTGCTGATTGGCCTTAGTGACAAGATTGGTGGGAAAATTCCACAGGCCAAGCCAGCCACTTTTCACTGTGATCCTGTGTTCCTGGTACAAAACATATATCAACACCACCCGCTAAGGCCAGGGGTTCAGATCCAGCAAGAATATGTTTTGTGACCATCCAGTCACTTTCAAGACCAGAGAGGGCAAGGAGAAAAAAAATTCTCTGTTCATCCCCCAGTGTTTTCTTCTTAGGGAAAAAAAAATGTTTTGTTCATCCCCTCACCCCACGCCAGAATCAGAGTGCAATACTCTTGAGGAGAAAAAAAGCACTTCACCTGCACTGCTGTTAGAAGGCCCTGAGCCCATATCTCGTGCTGAGTTAGAATGCAGCCTTCCTCCACCAACCCCATGATACCGTGGGTTATGATGTGGGCGGTGGAGCCCCTACCCTCCATGGACTCTGAATGCTGCACTTTGGGGCCCTCCCCTTTAGAGCTTCAGGACTGTCCTTCTTAATGGCTGTACTCAGTTGCTCTAGGATGACCTGGGGAGCTAGGTAGGGGGAGCCCAACCATCCTCCCCTGTGCCCTTTCCCCCAAGGCAGCCCACTGCCCCCTCACCTTTACCAACTGGCCCATGGCAATGTGCCACACTTTTACCACGCCTCGCTCACACGCGCTCACAATGTAGGTGTCATTGATCCTGGTGGCCAAGATGGGGTCTTTGTGTCTAAACGTCTTCAGGCACTTCCCTGTGTCTACATTCCATACTGAACAGAAGGGAAAAAGAGGAAGAAATGGGAGGGGGGGAAAGGGAGAAAAGGAAAGGTTACAGTGGAGTACTGCTTCCCATCACAGAACCAAAGACTCACCGAGCCCATCAAGTCAGACCCTAGAAGACCTTCCCCTGGCCTAGCACTTCCACAGGGCATGCTCGCCAACAGCTCATGTACCCACAGCACAGAGCACCCTGACTACAGGTGGTTGGGGAGCCCACAGTACAGAAGACCTTGGCGATGGCCCTGGAACTTAGCCTTGAGGCCCAAGTGCTAGACAGCTCATCTCCAATCAGCTGATGCCTCAAGCCTGAAACATGCTTGCTATCGAGTAGATTTCATAAAATCATGGCATACAGTTTGAGTAGGAGCAGGTAAAGTAATTAAAAAAAAAAAAAAAGAAAGAAAATCATGGCATATGTTTAGTGTTGTCATGTTTTCCAGATGCTGTCTTCCTGACTCACACCTTCTGTCCCCAAAAGAAAAGAAAGTCGTCTATTCTCACATTTTTAAATACTTCTGAATCTGACTTTTGGGTTTTATGGAGAAATGGTCATGGCTAGGGGTGGGTCTACTGCTGCTTCAACATAGACTATGTTAAAACAACTGCCTAGCATCTTCTAGGTGCTGAGTGGGGAAAAGAGTGGGTAGGTGGGTGGGAGAACAGGGCTAAAAGGAAGAAGTCGAAAGTGAGCTCTACGAATTCAGGAATGAAAACGTTAAAGTCTCCTTCAAAGGTGCTCCCCTAAAGCACCTTCTTCCTCAGGCAACAGAACAAGTGGCCTGAGACAAAATATAATAACCAGAGTTGACACTTACATAGCACTAACAGTAAGCCAGCAACCACTCAAGGTGCATGACATGCATTAGCTCATCTTCACAAGACAAGTACTATTATTATTTCCCACTACACAGATGAGGAAACTGAGGCATAGAGAAGTTAGGTTGCCTGCTCAAGTCATGAAGGTGGTGAGTGACAGAGCCAGGATTTGAACCTAGGGAGTCTGGATCCAGAGGCCATGTGCTTAACCATTATGCTAGGTTAACCCTAGCTATGTAAGTATGTATGCTTTCTTTCACTTCTATTTTATGTATATATCTTGGCCCACTTATAAAATTACCAATGGGACTCTTGTGAGGATTAAATGATCTATGTTAAGCGTCTGTCACAAATTGGTACTCAGTAAATGGCAGCTATTGTTGTTCATGTATTTATTATATTCCCCACTATATATTTGTGTATCTGCTTCCATTAGGAGACTATGAGCCCTTTGAAGAAATAAAAAGTTGTATCTAAAGGGCCGTAACCTATTCTTTATTTCTCCTTAGCACCTAGCTCAGTGTGTAGCTTATTGTAGGCATTCTACAAATAGTTGTTGAATGGATGGATTAATAGAGAGGTGGAAGGAAAAAAGGATGGATGGATGGATGGATGGATGGATGGATGGATGGATGATAAAGAATAAATGACTGCCTATAGAAATGAGCAAAACAAAGCATTTGGGGTTGGGGAAAACTTCTTAGAAAATTTAAGGCACTTCTTTCTCACCTTTTACCTGGCAATCTCTTGCTCCAGATACAAGCCTGTTCTTACATAAATCCATACAAGTGATAGTCCCCTGGTGACCATTGAAGATTCGTGTGCAAGCCCCACTTTTCAGATCCCAGTATCTGCAGGAATCAGGCCAAAAGAACGTTTGTGAGAGTTCCTGAGGGCCGAGAGGATCATATTGCGTAGAACCCCTGCAGATAAGTAGGCAGTTGGGAGGCAGCAGAGTCTCATGGTTCAACTTAGAGTCAGGGGCCTGGATTTGAATCCCAGCTGCAGTACCTATTTGGTGTAACTTTGAAGAAGTTAATTTCTGTGTAAGTTTCCTTTCCTCATTGATAAAATGGAAATAATAATAAGAGTAGTCACATCACAGGGTTTTTGTGAAGAATTAAATGGACAAATACAGTGATTGTCAATCATGGGTAACTTCTACCTCCAGGGACCATTTGGAAATGTCTGTAGATATTTTTGGTCACAAGAAGAGAAGGAGGTGCCACCGGCAGCTGGTGCATAGAATCCAGGGATGCTGCTAAACATCCTACATTGCATAGGGCAGGCCCCACAATAAAGAAATTCCCAGCCCCAGATGGCAATACTGCCAAGGTTGAGAAACCCTGCCCCAGTGGAGGTAACATTGGAATAGTGACCAACATGTACAAAATGGTTGATAAATGTCAGGTGGTTTTTAGGTAAAAGTGTGTCAAATGACCACCAGGCTTAGAATCCATGGCACTGGTTCAAAGGCACGGCTAATCTTCAAATAAGAGCAACAGAATCCTTTACCAATCACTTAGATCCAAAATATTTATGTGCATATAAAGCATATCTAAGAGACAGATGGAAGCAAAGATAAATTATCCTGTTTTTTAATAAGAAAACTTGCCCAAGGTCTCTCAACTACCATTGATACCTCCGATTGAGCTAGGCTGCTTTTGAGACAGGACAAAGCAGAATGCTGAGAGAGTGGGCTCTGGAGCAGGCTGCCTGAAGTCCATTCCCAGGCCCATCATTTTCTGGCTGTGTGATCCTAGGCAAGTTACTGAACCACCATGTACCTCAGTTTCTTCATCTGTGAACTGGGGATAATAATTATACTTACTTCATAGAATTATTGTGTGGCTTGGCACATAAAAATGATTAATAAATATGCCTTTGGGGGTTTTTCTTGGATATGTTAAGCTTTTTTTTCTAATATTCCCAAGGGTCTTGTAGCCTTACCAATGCCTCACCAGCTTTTTAGAGCCTACAATACAACCACGGTGCATTGATTGATGTCCCTGTGCTCTGAAGAAAAGCATGTTTTGAATTTCTGTTTCTAGCAATCTGGTGGTATACATCTTCAGGTTGGTTTTTAAAATTTATACAAAAAAAGTATTTGATAAATACTTTTAGAAAAATAGGGATACAAGGAACTTTCCGGACTTAGTAAAAGGTGTAAGCCAAAATCATAACAGCAAGTAATATGCTCAGTGGCAAAACTGTAGATGTATTCCCCTCCAGAAGGGAAACAAGATGAAGATGCTCATTCTCACTGCTACAGCCTGCTACAGCACTGGAAGGCCTAGGCAAAGTTAGAAGGAAAGAAAAACAAAAAGTGGTATAGGCATTTGAAAAGAACATAATATAGTGTCGTTATTTGCAGTTGAAGAGATCGTCTACATAGAAAAACCAATTCAACATATATGCTCTTAGAACTAATAAGAGATTTTGGCAAGGATGCCAGACATAAGATCAATTTACAAAAATCAACTGCATTTCTCTATGCCAGCAAAAACTAATTTGAAAATATAAGCAAAGTAAGATACCATTCACAATAGTAGTAAAATTATAACGTTTACAGGCATTAAGTAAAAATACACAAGACTTTTATAAAGAAAACTTTAAGGCTCTAAGAAAGAACAAGATGATCTAATTGAGTGTGTTTACCAAATTAATCTATAAATTCAATGCAACCCCAATAAAAAGTCGAGTTAGGTTTTATTGAAAGTTGATAAACTTACTCCAAAAACTCAAAACATATGTACCATAGCTGTTACATTAAAAAAGAAAAGTGAAAAGGAGAATTTCCCTCCCCATCACATCTTAAAACATTCTCCAAATGCATAGCTAAAAAAAAAAAAAATCAAAAACTTTTCAAGGAGGGAGATTTTGATTAAAAACAGAAAAACAGCCAATGGACTAGACCAGAGAGCTCAGGGACATTCTCACGCACACATGGGAAAATTCCATGTGATAAAGATGGCACCATAGATCAGCGGAGGAAGTGGCAGGTTATATGGTAGTTGCTGTGGGGGAGAAACTGCTCACTTTATTTAAATATAAATAAATGAAATGGAAACCCTACCTAACACCATGTACAAGGTTGAATTGGAAATAGATTAAAAAACTGAATGCAAAAGATAAAACTGTAATGTTGATAGAAGAAAATGTCAGAAACTATCTCTGTGACCTGGAAGAGGGAAGAATCACAGAAATGAGGGGGGGCAAACCCTGATAAACTGGTGCTTTATTACACTTATATTGAGAATTGTTGTTCAACAAAATTCAGGTAGACACTATGAACAAAGTTAATAGATAGTCCTGGCAAGAGGGAATTCTCCGGCAGATGGTCTTTGGATATGTTAAGCCAGCATCTGCACTGCTGGCCCTCCTGGGTCTCCAGCCTGCCAGCCCATGCTGCAGATTTTGGACTTGCCAGCCTCCTTGATCACACAAGTCAACACTTTATAATAAATTTCCTATGTATATACACATTCTGTTGGTTCTGTTTCTCTGGAGACCCTGACTAATACACATGTGAAAAGGTGTTCAAACTTCATTAGTAATCAGGAAAGTTAAAATTTAAACCCCAATAAAACACAGTGGGTTTGATTTAACACTCAGCAGATTGACAAAACTGTTAGACTGACAATATTAAGTGTTGGTGAGAATATATAAGAAGAGATATTCTCATACACTGCCAACGGGAATGTAAATTAATACCACCACATTGGAAAATAGTTTAGTACTCCTTCCTAGAAATTCCCATACAGCTGGGTGCAGTGGCACATGCCTGTAATCCCAGCACTTTGGGAGGCTGAGGCAGGCAGATCACCTGAAGTTGGGAGTTAGAAATCAGCCTGACCAACATGGAGAAACCCTGTCTCTACTAAAAATACAAAATTAGCCAGGCCTGGTGGCACATGCCTGTAATCCCAGCTACTCGGGAGGCGGAGGCAGGAGAATCACTTGAACCTAGGAGGCGGAGGTTGCAGTGAGCCGAGATCACGCCATTGCACTCCAGCCTAGGCAACAAGAGTGAAACTCCGTCTCAATGGAAAAAAAAAAAAAAAGAAATTCCTGTACTAAGACTATCCCTTTAAAAAAACTCGTGCACATGGGCATGAGGGAACATATCCAAGACCTGTCTCTGACAGCATTCTTTGAAATAATTAAAAACTAGAAACAATGCAAATGTCCACCAACAGAAAAATAAATACATGAGTGATAATACATTTATCCAATTTAATACTGTATCTCAGTCAAAATAAGTTAATTACTGCCATCTACATCGTATAGGTGAATCTAAAAAACGTAGTTCCATGTAAGAATGAAGTACCGACAAATTTATAAAATATGATTCCTTTTATGTTGAGTTCAAAAACAGGCAAAAGTAATTAATACTTTTAGAGATATATAAGAAGGAAGCAAAAATTATAATGAAATGCAAGAGAATAATAATTAGTACAAAATTAGGATAACATTACCTCTGGTTGGCAGGAAGAAGCAAGAAGAGAAGGGCACGTTGGGAGGATTGGGGAATGGTGATACCTTATTTCCTGGCCTGAGTGATGGATGCATGAGTGTTTGTTATATTGTTTAAAAATATACATACATATGCATTTTTAAAACACTATTTTGCATCTATACTCTGTCTCATACTCAGAAGAAGCCACGTTCCCCTGAAAGAATCTGTAAGAACAAATGTAAGTTATTTCTTCATCTAAGAATGCTAATAAAGAAAATTTTTCTGATTCGCAGTGATCAATTAGAAAATACATCTGATAACTTATAAATCTATCTTATTTAAATTTTAAGCAATATATATGTTCCTGACTTTTTCCTTGCCAAAATAAAAAAAAAGCTGAAGGTATTCTAGAAGTCAGTATCTTCTAGGATAATTGTTAAATATAAAAAGAAAATGAGCTGTGGGCCCTCTAGGCCCTAGGAGGGATGCGGATCATGATGCCTTTGGACTCCTCACCTGATACTTAGGTCATAGCTCCCACTTAGGAGAAAGTTTTCCTCCTCACACAGGAAGAGGGCATGGACACTCCCAGCATGGCCTCGGAACTCAACAGGTATCGCTTTTACTTGTATGATGTCCAGAAGATGGATCTTTCGATTAGATGACACAGCTATCAGATCTCCCCCGGAATAGTGGATGACTCTGTTTTGATCCCACCTGAGTGCCAGGGGAGAAGGATTATCCATGAAAGAAGAGTCAGCGTCCATCCTGGGACTGACTTAGCCCCATGACTTTTGCCTGCAGCAATGGTATAAAGGGAAATTCAGGGCCTTTCAGCAAGGGAGGCAGCAGAAGGCCAGACTGAGAATTAACAGGCCCTGAGGGATCCCCACTCTCATATGATGACAAAAATCCATTTCTGTTCAATTTAAAACCTAAAGACACAAGGCAATTTTTTTTTAATTCTGTAAATGTATGCTAAATCCCCAAGAGAAAGAATGGAGTCCATGGCATTGCCCAAATGTAATTGATCATGGAAATCTTTTTTCTTGGAAAACATCAGAGGAACACAGTTGGGAAGCCCTGTGCACACTGTATTTCTTTTCTTTTTTTTTTCCCTTAATATTCAGTGAGCATATATTAGGTTCAAAGTCCTGTGCTGGTAGATATCACAGGAAATACAAAGAATTATCAGATACGGACCTTACTTACAATCAGCTTATTGTCCCATAAAACTAGGTGAGTTGAATTAATTTTCCAATGATAGCATTATTAGCAAAGAGGTAAAATATGAACAGGATGACCAAATAATGTACTGTCCAAGCTGAGACTTTTTTACTGTAAAGGGGACACTATTGGCTGGGGGCAGTGGCTCATGCCTATAATCCCAGCACTTTGAGAGGCCAAGGTGGAGAGATCACCTGAGATCAGGAATTTGAGCCCAGCCTGACCAACATGGAGAAACCCTGTCTCTACTAAAAACACAAAATTACCTGGGTATGGTGGTCTATGCCTGTAATCCCAGCTATTCAGGAGGCTGAGGCAGGAGAATCGCTTGAACCCAGGAGGTGGAGGTTGCAGTGAGCTGAGATCGCACCATTGCACTCCAGCCTGGGCAACAAGAGTGAAATTCCATCTCAAAAAAAAAAGGAAGGGGATAGTATTTGTTTATTTTTGGTCTTGCTCTGCAACTGAGCCACTGTGCCCTTCCTTTTATTTTTGGTCTTGCTCTGCATTTCCTGTAACTTCCAACTCTTGGCTTCAAGCAATCCTCCTACCTAAGCCTCCCTCCCAAAGTTCTAGGAGTACAGGCTTGAGCCACGGCATCCAACCTGGGGAGACTATTATTAATGACAGTAGGACTGCAGAGTAGAGAGGGATTGTTCCAATAAACAGGGATATATTGTCACTCTAAATATGAGGAGCTTACAGACCAGCCTGGCCAGGAGAACAAAACCCCATCTCTACAAAAAAATTAAGAAATTAGCCAGGCACAGTGGCATGTGCCTATAGTCCCAGCTACTTGGGAGGCTGAGGCAGGAGGATTGCTTGAGCCCAGGAGGTGAAGGTTACAATGAGCCAAGATTGCGCCACTGCACCCCAGCCTGGACAACAGAATGAGGTTCACTCTGAAAAAAGAAATACGGATAGTATGGTGATAATTGTTCTTTAAAAAAATAAAAAAATAAATATATATATGTATATATACATATATTTTTATGTATATACATTTACATATGTGTACATGTGCATATATCCATATATATGTACACACATACATATAAGGAGCAATTCTTGATATTGTTGCCCTCATTCCATTTGTCATACCTAGAGTTCAACTGGTCACCATCTCTTCTAAAGAGCAGTTATCACCATACTATCCATTAAAACTCAGCTTTGCCTTTCCCCTATCCTATTTGCTCTGTCTTCCCCATACTGACTGTTCTATTGTCAAGATGCAATTTGTTAATAAGATTCATGGCCAAAAATAAAGTGGAGGTGGATTTCACAAAACCTTGTGAATACAAAGTAAAGAGTTCCAAGCCTAAAATATGATAGAAAGTTGATTTTTAAAGAACCTTCTTCTCTCAGCATATTGCAATAATGTGAAAGTATCCAATTATTATAAATATGATTGTCATATTTACCATGGGAAGATATCTATATAGTACCTTGCTGGACTGGGTTATAGAAACATATGTAATAGGCCAGGTGCAGTGGCTCACACCTGTAATCTTAGCACTTTGGGAGGCCAAGGTGGGTGGATCACGAGGTCAGGAGTTCAAGACCAGCCTGGCCAACATGGCAAAACCCTGTCTCTACTAAAAATACAAAAAAATTGCTGGGCATAGTGGCACACGCCTATAATCCCAGCTACTCGGCAGGCTGAGGCAGGAGAATTGCTTGAACCTGGGAGGTGGAGGTTGCAGTGAGCCGAGATCATGCCACTGCACTCTAGCCTGGGTGACAGAGCAAGACTCTGTCTCAAAAAAAAATGTGTAATATAACCCCACTTCTACTTAAAATATGTGCTATATGTATGCAAATAAAAGAATTCTAGAAGGATAGACATCAATATTAATGGTGATTATCACCAGGTGATTATATTGCCTTTCTCTATACACTTTCTGGCATTTGAAAGATTTTTTTTTCAATAAGTATATATTATTTCTAAAATTAATATAACAATAAAGATATTTCAAAAAATAAAGATTTTATGTGCGACTTGTGCAAAAGGTGGTTGGTTAGCATACCCAAAAGTTATAAAGGGGAAGCATCCTGTACCCACTGCCAAGAACAGTGCAAAATGAAGTACCTATTGTCTATGTGGGATCATGTGCACGTTTGGGGCTAGAGCTTGAAGTGAGGAGAGCCTGCCTTTCCAGGTACACAAGGATCAGGGAAATCCCAAGTGCCAGTGCGGATAACTCAAGCATCCCTAGAGACCTAGATTCTGACCCCAGTACCTACGTGTCAGAGAGAATGCGGACATTGTAGGTCCCACAGAAAACATTTCTCTCCTCCATCAGGACCTGCTGCGTTTCCTGGTTCTGGTATGCAGTCCACAGGTTGTAGTCATTCTAACAAGGGAATACTTGAAGTTAAAGCTCAGAGGCAACTTTAAACACTCACAGTCCCAGAGCCCCTAGGGTCTCCCTGGCAAGGTCACAGGGCTCACGGATTCTTCCGCTGAAGGCTGAGGTTGCTGCTCTGCAGAGAAGGGACTGGCCAGTGAGCACACACCAAAGGAAATCATGAGTTAGAAAGTGTTGGGTTAAGGGTCCTAATTCTTCTTTTACCTCTTTGTGTTTACCATGTTCCTGGATTCCATGAACTTTCAATGCTGAATTCCAAATGTTACCAATAACACAACTTTTTAAAAAATGATCTCACAAAGCATATCCTCAAAACATAAAGTCACAGGTGCCCTTTGACCATTTTACAGAAGTCAGAAGGTCATATGTATATTACATCTACCTGATAGTATAAAGCACACTCACAGGAGTTTAAGCCATATACGAAATTACTGTTATATATGCTATGCATTTGCATTTTTTTACTTTTTATTTTTTATTTTTGAAAGAAAGAAAAAGAGAGGAAAGAAAGTGAGAGTGAAAGAAAGAAAAAAAAGAATGTACAAGAGAAAGAAAGAGGAAGAGAAAGAGGGAGAGAGAACGGGATTCTTGTTCTATTGCCCAGGCTAGAATGCAGTCTAAAAAT
>CAUYLG010022285.1:0-28837 GCA_963573385.1 Cacajao melanocephalus
GTTATAATGAACATGTTCAGTGCTTATAGTAAATTATAGCCAGATATTGTTCACAATAATCCTATGCGGTAGGTTCTATACTTTTATACAGAGGGGTTTAGTTACTCTGCTGTATTAGTTTCCTAAGGCTGCTGTAACAAACTATGACAACCTAAATGGCTAAAACGACACAAATTTATTATCTCACAGTTCTGAAAGTGAGAAACACAGCTCACTGGGTTAAAATCAAGGCGTCAGCACCCATGGTGGTGCTTCCCTGTAATCCCAGCCACTCAGGAGGCTGAGGTGGGAGGATCGCCTGAGCCCAGGAGCTCAAAACCAGTCCTGGCAACATAGCGAGACCCTGTTTAAAAAAAAAAAAAAAAAAAAAAAATCAAGGTGTGTCAGTTGGACTGTTACTTCTGGAAGCTCTAGGAGACAATTTTTTTTCTTTTCCTTTTCTAGCTTCTCCTCCTCCTTTTCTTTCCTTTTCCAGCTCCTCCTCCTCCTTTTTCTTTCTCTTTTTCTTTTTTTTTTTTTGAGACAGGGTCTCTCTCGCTCTTTTACCAAGGCTGGACTGCGGTGGTGGGATCATGAGCCCTCCCCACCTGTAGTGATCCTTCTGCCCCAGTCCCCTGAGCAGCTGGGACTACAGCGCCCGCTGCCATGTCTAGCTAATTTTTCGTAGAGACGAGAGTCTCACAATGTTGCCCAGGTTGATCTCCAACTCCTGGGCTCGAGGGCTCCTCTCCCACCTCTGCCTCCCAAAGCACTTGGGATTGCAAGCATTGAGACACTGTTTCTGCTCCTCCAGCTGCTTGAGGCCAGCTGCATTCCTTGGCTGTTGCCCCTTCCTCTCCCTTCAAATAGCTTTCTGATTCTGACTTTTTAGGGCCCGTTTCCACTTTAAAGACCCCTTGTAATTACATTGGGCCCCCCCGCATACTCCAAGATCATCTCCCTATTTTAAAGTCAGCTGATTGAGCAACCTTAATTCCATTTGCAATCTTACTCCTCTGTGCCAAGGAAGAGAACAAACACACAGGTTCCAAGGAGTAGGATGTGGATATCCTGAGGGGTGGAGGTGGGGGGCATTATTCTGCCTTCCACACTTGCCCAAGATCAAGCAGCTTGTAAGTGCTGGCTAGCACTGAGTGCTGTGCCCGTGAAACTTACCTACATGTGCTTTCACTTAAACTGCAGACAGAACTCAGCTACTTAGTGGGGATACTTTCCCTCAATATTACTAGCATTGTTCCACTGCAACGTGGAACAGCCGCTTTGAAACGTGCTCTTCGTAGGCCCGGCTACTCCGGGAACAGCGCCTCCCACCAGACCCAGGCGGCTTCCTCCACCCACAACCCGAGAGACGACCCGCTGGGCCCGCCCCGCGGAAGCCGCGGGTTGCCTGGCCAAGGAGCGGACGAGGGTCTCGGGGGAAGCGGGTGAGTGGTCCCCCACCCGGGCGGGCAGCCTCTGGAGCGAGGAGCGCGGCTCGTGGTCGTGGCGCGGGACCTGGGGAACGGGGTGGCGCCGAGTGGGAGCGAGAGGGAGACGCGCTGCGGGCGCTCGGCCTGGCCCCTCAGCTCCGCCCCGCGGTCTAGGCCGCTCGCCGCGAACCCGCGAGTCCCTCGCCGTCTTGGGGTCTCGGCGCGCGGTGCAGTGGGGGCCGGATGCCTGCGAGGGCCGGGGGGCCAGCAGCACGGAGCGGCTCTCCCAGGAGAAAGGGGCCTCACGGGTGAGCGGGGCCACTGGGCTCCCTCTGGGTTTGGTTGCCAAGCGGGCGCCGGCCCTACGGGTTCTTCTCGCTGCCCGGAAAGAACCAGTGAGAACCGCAGCTGCAGCAAAAGAGAACTTACTCAACGCGGGGCTGGCCAAGCCAGAACCGGGTCTCAGACCCGTCTCCCCGCGGATTCCGGGGCCAGGGTTTTAAAGGGTATTTTGGCGGCGGGGCGCTGGGGAACTGAAAAAACTGACCGGCTGGGAACGAAATTACAGGAGCCTCTGCAACTCGGAGAGGCTTCATGGGTTCCCAGGAAGGGAGTGGGGTCAGTTTTCCTTTCCTCCAAGTTTACACGAAATCCCTCTCGTAGGTATCCTAGCTTCTGTACTAGAATAAGAAAACAACACAGTAACTTAGCCTGTGAGGTTAGAAGCAAGATGGAGTCAGTCATGCTAGATTTTTCTCATTATTTATAAATCTGCAAAGGTGGTTTCAGGGCACTTTCTGAACTTAGCCCATGTCTCACCGGTGATCCCACTTCTGGGTATTTGTAAATCACTTTATTAGGTTTTTAAATTATTGTTGCAGGCATGCGAAGGGGCCGATATACTTCTGCCACGTTCAGAGTGTATTTCAGGTCTTGTAATGGTCATATGGGTGTAATACTGAGTAACAGGCAAATGTGGACAGACAACATCAAATGTGGTTTTCAGCTAAGAAGTGTGGTTGCTCTTATTTTTCAGTTACTCTCTGTTGCACAGAATAAAGCCCCGAAGAAATGAAGAATAATAACGTGGTTTCTTGGCTTCCATGTTAAATCATGTAATGCCAGGTGTTAGAATAGTGGTAAAGGACTTGTTTCTCTCACGTCTATATACACTCAAAGACCTCATCGTTCTTGGAAAAAAAATTATTTCGAAGATAATGTGTATAATTTGGTTATATGAAGAGATTATTTCTAGGATTTCTTAGTAATTCTGTGATAAGCAGGAATACAAACTGGAAGTAGAGGTTTTAGTTTTATTCTTGCTTTGGCTGTCATTCTCTTTCTGCCTTATAATTCTTTGTGGTATGATTAGAAAACGAACACTATAAACTTTTTGAAAAATCAGGTAAATTTATTCCGGCGTTTTTCTTGCAATGAAAAAGAATGCATCACTTTTTTTTTTTTTTTTTTTTTTTTTGAGACAGTCTCATTCTGTTGTTCAGGCTAGAGTGCAGCGGCATGATCTTGTCTCACTGCAACCTCCGCCTCCCGAGTTCAAGCGATTCTCCTGCCTCAGCCTCCCGAGTAGCTGGAACTATAGGTGCGCACCACCACACCCAGTTGATTTTTGTATTTTTAGTAGAGACCGGGTTTCAACATGTTGGTCAGGCTGGTCTTGAACTCCTGACCTCGTGAAGAATGCATCACTTTTCTAAGGTTTTAATAATCATAATAATCATAATATTCAGGACCTTCTATGTACCAGGCAAAGTGTTAGGAAAGTTTTATCCATTTTCTCTTATGTGCTAAGCAGTCCTACTAGCTGCTTCATCCTGGAAATATAGATGGGGAGACTGAACTCCAACTGTGTGTTTAACATCTTTCTTGAGTCCCGGGAGCCTACAGCTGGGCATGTCCAAAATGAAACACATGCCTCTCTTCTCCCCATGTTTTGCCCCACCTTGCAGCACTCCCACTGCCAGAAAAATCAGACAAACAAAAAACCACGTAAACAACCATTGTGCCTTTCCTCTCAGGGAGTGCCAGAAACCATCCAGTTCATGCCAGAAACCTGGGAGTCAACCTTGCCCCCTTCTCTGTTTAACCTAATAAATGTAACACCAAGAATCCTGTCAACTCTTCTTACATCTTTCCTTGCCATTTTTTCTGGCCCCATTGCCTCCATGCTATTCCATTTCATTATTTTCCTGCCTTTTCTATTGTTGAAGCCTCCTAACTGGCCTAGTCTCTGAGCTGGACTTCCCCTCCTCCACTGGTCCATTTAATCTGCCATCAGAGTAATGTTTCTTCTAATATGCAAATATGATTATATTGCCTTTTTGGTTAAATACTTCAGCAGCCTGTTATGTTCTTTCAGTTTCTTGAACTGAATGTAATCTCTTTAGCTCTTAAATATGCAATTTCTTCTTTCTTGATTATTGTTTTCCTCCTCTTTGTCTAGCCAACTTTCATTCCTCCTTCAGGCTTCAGCTTAAATAGCCTACATTTGTTGAAGTTTATGGTTTTCTCTCTGCATGGGATGTCCACGATGGCAGAGACTATGAGAGATTTATTCAGACTATAACATCTGACTCAGAGTTGGTGCTCAGTGTCTACCTGTTGAATGAATAATATAGGGGAAAAGAAACATTTTTTCTCTACCGTCTTAGGTTCAGCGGCTGGGTCCTGCAAAATAAACTGATGAGAGATATATTAACAGGAAAAAAGGTTTATGCATAAATGTAAAGAAGTGGTTAGACCAAGGGCTCATATGTCATTTTCACAAAGAGTGAAAATTGTGGAGAAGTAACTAGACAAAGGTAGGGGAATGCTTCTTGGGTAAATTGTAGGAAGGTAAATATATGGGGGAAGCTAGCAGAAGATGAGGGTTATTCAGTAAGATTTGTTATGTGGACTCAAGTTGGTGCCTTCCCCATTAGTAAGGGTTGCTCTCTTTTTCCCGGTACTGGAGAGGAAGACACATTCACATATGGATATTCATTACCTATACATAGGAAAATTTATGCCCTGCATTTGTACACAAAAGGGAGGGCAAAGAGCAAACTGGTTTCAGCTCAGAACAATTCTTACACAAAAGTGGCATATTTAGGGATGGCATATGCTGATGCTCTTCAAAAGGAATAAGTCGCTTGTTTCTTATCATGGTTATGAGAGTGACTTTGAATTAATTTCTGCTTTTTGAAAGTACGTTTAATTCTCAGCTGTTTCTGCTTTTGAATGCAGTTTGGGAGAGCCCATGTGACTGCGCTAGCGGAGCCCAGCTGTGTGGATGCCCCAGCATGGATGACTACATGGTCCTGAGAGTGATTGGGGAGGGCTCCTTCGGCAGAGCTCTTTTGGTTCAGCATGAAAGCAGTAATCAGATGTTTGCCATGAAAGAAATAAGGCTTCCCAAGGTCACTACTAAAGAAATTAGCTCACTTTGAAAGTATACATGCAATTTGTATAAAAAAATAAGTTTTTTGCTGGGCATGGTGGCTCACACCAGTAATCCCAGCACTTTGGGAGGTGAAGGCAGATAGATCACCTGAGGTCAGGAGTTTGAGACCAGTCTAGACAACATGAGGAAAACCTGTCTCTAGTAAAAATAATTTTAAAAAATTAGCCAGGTGTAGTGGTATGTACCTGTAGTCCCAGCTATTTGGGAGGCTGAGGCAGGAGAATCGCCCGAACCTGGGAGGCAGAGGTTGCAATAAGCCAAGATCACGCCACTGCACTCCAGCCTTGGTGACAAAACGAGACTGTAAATAAATAATAAATAAATAAATAAATTTCTGAGATTTAACATGGAATTACTCCTTCATGCAAAAGATGTAATTGGTTTATTCATTAGCTTTACAAGGGCTCAATACATTATATGTGGTTCTTAGGATATTGTAATTAACAATGGGAGAAAAACAGTAAAAGTTTTGGTGGTGATTATTGATAACTTTATTTCAGCGAACAATTGGTAATAATTTCCACTTTTGTATACCTAATGGTGTAGGAAATCCTTGCCAAAGCAACTCAGGTGCAATATTAATGAAAAAGGATCATAAAAATACAATGAAGAACAAATGCTAACCTTTGGTACCAGGAAACCTACTCTGTGGATCAGTTTATAAGTTTTATTTCCTTGTAGACTATTACTGTGTATCATAGTTGTCCTATGAAAGAATTCATTACATGAAGACTATGTAATAATATTTTGGATCAATTAAAAAAAAATACATTCTAATAAAGTTCTCAGAGTGCTAGGCATTCTTTTCCCACTGGATTCTTGACTTCGTTCAGTGATTTTCAGACTTGAGTGGGCATCGTAATCATCTGGAGGGCTTGTTAAAACAGGGATTGTTGTCCTCCACTCCCCAGGCTTCTGATTGAGTAGGTCCAGGTGGGCTTGTGAATTTGCATTTTTAACAAGTTCCCAGTTCGTGCTGCTGCTGCTGGTCTGAGAACCCTTGTGTTACTACACAATCAATGGCCGTTTCTTTTCTTTCTTTTTTTAAATTTATAAAAGGGGTCTTGCTCTGTTGCCCAGGCTGGAGTGTAGTGGCACGATCATAGCTCACTGCAGCTCAGAGTCCTGGGCTCAAGTGATCTTCCTACCTCAGCCTCCGCAGTGGCTGAGACAATGGGTATAGGTATAGTATAGTCCCAGCCACTGGGGAGGGTAGCCACCACACCCAACTAACCACGGCAATTTCTTTTTTCTTTTCTTTTCCTTTTTTTTTTTTTTGAGACGGAATTTTGCTCTTGTTGCCCAGGCTCGAGTGCAGTGGCACGATCTTGGCTCACTATAACCTCTGCCTCCCAGTTCAAGCGATTCTCCTGCCTCAGCCTCCCGAATGCTGGGATTATAGGCATGCGCCACCATGCCCAGTTAATTTTATATTTTTAGTAGAGATGGAGTTTCTTCATGTTGGTCAGGGTGGTATCAAACTCCCAATCTCAGGTGATCTGCCCGCCTCAGCCTCCCAAAGTGCTGGGAGTACAGGTGTGAGCCACTGTGCCCGGCCAGCAATTTCTTGATAGTAAGATAAATCACTTAGAGTTTCATCTTTATAGAGTAAGTTAGGGATAAACCGTTTTGGAAACTTACTTTGCATGCCATCTTTGTTCATCCTTGATGTAGTAATACACCAGCATATTATTTTTTTATCTGGACCAGTGGACTCATAAGTGATGCAGACAGTCAAAACATGAAATCCCTCCTTTTTTTCTTTTAGGATTAAAAAAGTTTCTTTTTTCTATATTACAAGCCATCAAGCAAAAGGTATAGTATTTTTGATGCTATACTGGCTCTCTAAGTCAGATAATGCTTAGGCCGATATTAAAACTAACATTCTGACTGTGTAAGGAATGAAAAAAGAAAATAAAAATACAATGAAGGGCCCAGCTCAAGCATGAAGGTATAGCCAGAGTTGGAAAAATCACCAGGCATTTTCTCCTGTCATTTGACAAACTTAAGTTGACCCAAAGTGTTATAAAACTGGATCTAGCATTGAAGTATCATGTAAACTATATTATTGTAAAGTTATCTGTTTTAAAATGCAGTATTAAATTTATGCTTTATAAAAATGTTTTTCTAGTCTTTCTCCAATACACAGAATTCTAGGAAGGAGGCTGTTCTTTTAGCCAAAATGAAACACCCCAATATTGTTGCCTTCAAAGAATCTTTTGAAGGTAAATACGAAGTCCTCCAGATATGTGCATTTCTGAATTTGATTTATAGCCACTACAGCTTTTCTAAAGAGCTTGTGTCTGTTTTAGCTGAAGGACATTTGTATATTGTGATGGAATACTGTGATGGAGGGGATCTAATGCAAAAGATTAAACAGCAAAAAGGAAAGTTATTTCCTGAAGACATGGTAAGAGATTGACTTACATAGTTTCTCTCAAGGTGTAGAAGCCACTTTTCTCATAAATTTGTATAAGTTAAAACAAAAGCCTTGATATCTCTAATTACCCGGGAAGGTAGATAGAAATGATTGATTTCTGCATTGGTGTTACCACTTAGTGTCCTCAGAATACTGCTGCCTGAAATGGTTTTAGGAAGTAAAATCCACAGGTTATAAATTATTAAGGAATAAAACTTGCATGTTTAGAATAATTTCAAGATTGTATCATCAAATTTTGTACTAGATATTTAAAATCTTGATTTTTATACTGAAATTTTAGAAGGCAGGTCTGTTTTATTTTGTATACTAAAACATCAGAAGAATGAAGCTTGCCATTTCTGTTTCTTGGGAGTACCTGTTCTCAATCTTTTTCCTTCTAAAGTTTGAAGTGGTCCCTTCAGTCTAAGACTTGCTGCCTTTTTAGTGGAAAATTGCATACTAAATATTTTTTAATGAATTGGCTACGGAAAACATCTAAATTTCTCCAATGAGGCTTAGTTTTTGATTTAGGTTATAGCATGTTATAAAAGTATGTAAATATATGTAAATAAATATTCTTTATTTAGAAATTGTATAGTTAAAAATATGGGTTCCGTAGAGGGAAGTCAACCTTGGCTTCAGCTGGAAGAATCTCCATAGCAAAAGTGAAAACAAAAATCAGTTTGACATTTAATTATAGGCCTCCAAAACACCTAGAAATTCTGGGTACTGTTGACCTTGGATTTATAAGTAGGAACTATTGACCTTGAAGGTTTATTTGTAGTATATTATTTATAATATAATGAAATATTTTAACGTAACCATATGAATATTCTGCAAAAGTAAATGAAAATCCAACATAATTATTACACTAGAAAAGCTGTAGTGTATTTCTTATTGGTGAACTACTTTTATATAAGCATTTAATAAATACTTTTATTTGCTTGATATAAGAAAACTATAGTGGAAGTTTTACTAAAATAAATTGCTGTTTGGATCATGCATAAGATGATAGAATATGGGTATCACAGCTTTTCTGAATTTCTCCAAGTAACACTGAATCTTAGTTGAACTATCTAACTTATAGGAGTCTGTTCTCACATTATGTAAAATTCTGGTTGACTAAGGCCTAGAGATGACTTTTTGGAATTTTAGGTTAACATGAGCCAGTTACTGCATTTTTGAAGATTTTGCATACCTTTTTCTTACAGATACTTAATTGGTTTACCCAAATGTGCCTTGGAGTAAATCACATTCACAAGAAACATGTGCTGCATAGAGATATCAAGTCCAAGGTAAGTGGAGTACATTTTTGGACTGAAAAACAAAAAAGAGGCCAGGCGTGGTGGCTTATGCCTGTAATCCCAGCACTTTGGGAGGCTGAGGTGGGTGGATTGTGAAGTCAGGAGTTGAAGACCAGCCTGGCCAACATGGTAAAACCCTGTCTCTACTATAAATACAAAAATCAGTGGGGCATAATGGCAGGTGCCTCTAATCCCAGCTACTCCAGAGGCTGAGGCAGGAGAATTGCTTGAACCTGGGAGGCGGAAGTTGCAGTGAGATGACAGTGCACCACTGCATTCCAGTCTGGGTGACAGAGTGAGACTCTATCTCAAAAAAAAGATACTATTTAATTCATTTGCTGTGTTATCCCATGCATCTTGGGACATTTTTGTTTAGTTTAGAAATATTTAATGCCAGGCGCGGTGGATCACACCTGTAATCCCAGCACTTTGGGAGGCCAAGGAGGGCGGATCATGAGGTCAGGAGTTCGAGACCAGCCTGACCAACATGGTGAAACCCCGTTTTTTACTAAAGATACAAAAATTTGCCAGACACGGTGATGCGTGCCTGTAGTCCCAGTTACTTAGGAGGCTGAGGCGGGAGAATTGCTTGAACCCAGAAGGCATAGGTTGCAGTGAGCCAAGATCGCATCACTGCACTCCAGCCTGGGCGACAGAGTGAGACTCTGTCTCAAAAAAAAAAAAAAAAAAAAAAAAGAAAAAAAAACTTTGTCAGCCTAATATTTATTTAATTTTTGAGTGAAAATTTCTCACCTTTATTAAAATATAATTGACAAAAATTGTGTATATTTATGATGTACACGTTTTATATATTTATATATATTCATACATTGTAAAATTATTAAATCAAGGTAATATATCTCTATCACCTCACATACTTATTATTTTTTTGCGGTGAGGACATTTAAGATCTACTTTCAGCACTTTTTAAGTATTCTATGTATTATTATTAATTACAGTCACTATGTTGTGCAGCAGATCACTGGAACTTACTTGTCCTAACTGAAACTTGTACCCTTTGACTTAATAGTTATACTAACTAAATAAGGTAATACCTGAGAAAAAGTCATTGAAATCTCTGTAGTAGTACAGTCATGCATCACGTAACGACAGGGGGATAAGTACTCAGAAATGCATCGCAAGGTGATTTTGTCGTGTGAACATCGTAGCGTGCACTTACACAAACCTAGATGGTATAGCCTGTTACACCTAGGCAAAGAGTGTAGCCTGTTGCTTCTAGGCTACAAACCTGTACAGCATGTTACTGTACTGAATTCCTTGGGCAATTATAATAGAGTGGTAGGTATTTGTGTATTTAAACATAGAAAAAGTACAGTAAAAATATGGTATTATAGTCTCATGGGACCACTGTCATATATGCCATCCGTTGTTGAGTGAAATGTGGCATGTGACTGTGTATGTTAATGTTTCCTAGCTCTCTTTTAGTGACCGCTTGCTAAGTCCATATGTTCTCAGATGGAAAACGGTTGACACCTGGGCCTGCCATGTGGCATCACCCTGACACAGGTTCTCACTGGGTAGACTGGGTCTGCTGATACAACCTAAAACTTGCTTGTTAGATTTCGAAGCACTCATCCTGAGTTTCCAAGCAGGGGTAGCTGTCAAGAGGGGATCTTGGTGTTTTGTTCTCCACTCTGGGACTCAGCGGTCAGCATTTCTACCCTTAATCTCCATCATCAGTAGGCTTTGGAAGACACCTTATCTGCCTAATGTTTGATGATGGAAAATATGATCTGAGTTCTTCTTTTTAAATGTAGAATATCTTCCTCACTCAAAATGGAAAAGTGAAATTGGGAGACTTTGGATCTGCCCGTCTTCTCTCTAAGTATGTATCTCTGTTCTATCGTAGTGACAGTGATCAGAACATCCGTTTTCAGGAATGCTCTGTAATCATTCTTTGCCTTTTTATGATTTTAGTCCGATGGCATTTGCTTGTACATATGTGGGAACACCTTATTATGTGCCTCCAGAAATTTGGGAAAACCTGCCTTATAACAATAAAAGGTGAGTGGTGCATATCTGATGCAAGGGTGCCCATTTGGTGGCAGGCATTGTAGCCTGCAAATGATGCTAGAATCTGACGTCACTTTAAAGCAGATACGTGGATCATTTGGTTTCTAAAAAGTATATCTGAAAGCAGTGTGGAATCTATATTGCTAATCTATATTGCGAGGCTGCTAGATGAAAGTAATAGTTTTCCAGTTTTATTAATTATAGCTGAGAGGAGCAAATGCTGAAAGAAAGGCTAGTCATTTCTAGGGATGGTATGAATTATATCAGTGGTTCCCCGACTTTGCTGCTCCCACTTTAAAAAATCCTGAAGCCCATTGTTATGTCTACTCTAATTAAATCAAAATGCCAAAGGATGGGAAGCAGTCACCAGTCATTTTTCAAGATCACTGGGTGATTCCAATGTACAGCAACATTTGAGAATCAATAGATTGTGTCATTGAGTTAGTATTTACAGGGATAGATTATAAGCAGTTGGTTGATAGATAAATTGATTGCAGGAGGTTAGTATGAAGATCTTAATGATTTAAAATGCAGTATTTTTTTCTGAATAGAAGTTGTATGTGCCCATCGTGGGGATGGATGTGTAGGGAAGCTTGGAAGTAGACCTGTAAGAAAGGACATGGAAATCACCTACGTTTCCCAGCTGCTAATAACATTTTGCTGTTTTTTTTTCTTTATCTATTCACTTTTCCCCCAAAACTAGTTGATATATTTTATATATAATCTGCTTTTGTCATTTTATATCATAGTTATTTCCCCACATACTTAAACTCTTCATAAATTTTCTAATGGCTGCATATATTTTATTATATGGCCCTTACAAAATTTACTTAGTAATTACTCTGTTGTTAGCCTTACGTTTCTAGATTTCGGTATCATAAGCAATGCTATGATTAACATACCTTTTGTGTATAAAGAAGTCCTTGTTTTGTGTCACATTCTTGGCATGGATTCCTAGAAGTAGAAACACTTAAAGTCTGTGTTACTTTTTGCTGACTTGCTTTCTGAAAAGGGTATGATAGTCTGTACTAAATAGGTTTATTTAAAAGTAGAATTGAGTGAATGGGGACAAAACAACTCTACAAGGACTTATTGGGACAACTGGGGAAATGTGGGTATACAGTAAATATTAAATAATATTACTGAATTGAGATTAAATTGCTCAGATGTGATAACAGTGTTGTGTTTCTGAGGGAAAGGGTACGTCTTTGTTCTTAGGAGACACATGCTGATGTATATAGGGATGAGGTGTTTGATGCCTGCATCCTTTTTTCAGGAGATTCAGATAGATATAGAGGAGGTAGATTGGCATGCAAACATGGCCAATGGGAATGATTGCAGGACCTAGATAAGGCATGTGGACATTCGCAACTTTTCTGTAGATTTCAATTTTTTTTTTTTTTTTGAGACTAGAGTCTCGCTCTGTTGCCCAGGCTGGAGTCCAGTGGTGCAACTGTAGCTGGGGGAGGGAGCGGGGAGTTCCCAAAGACGCTCCCAGTTCTCCAGTCCGAGGTCCTTGGCTTCTCTTACCCCAGAGAATGGGGAAAGGGGCCCAGGAGGAGCGGTGAGCTTGCCGTTCGAATAAATATCGTGGACCCAAAGAGATTTTGCAGAAAAACTGATTTATTAGGCAGAGAGAGAGAGAGAAAGAGAGAAAGCTCCCTCGCTGTTGTGGGAGGGGAATTCGGAGGGGATATCCGTATAGAGAAGGAGCAGCGCAGTTTTAACCCTGGAGTTATTCCTCCCTCATTTATGTTCTCGTCCAATTTCAGAGGAGTTCTTTCAAATTTCCTCTGGAGTGATTGGTTTGACTTTGATACCGGATTGGCTGCTTGGTCCGCAACAGAGCCTCCTCCTCCCAGAGCTTTCCGGGGCTTTTTGGACAAAGCAGCCCGCCTGGATTCCTTTACCTAGCCCACAAGCGGGAAACCTAGCAGGCTAGGTAGAAGAATCCAGAACTTTACATTCCCGGATCGGGGCGTAGATGGAGGCCTGGTGCTGGGAAACTCTTGCTTTTGAAACCACGCCCCTCGTGGATCCGGGAAGTAAAGTTTTTTTTCCTTAACACAGTCCCTCACGACCTTGGCTCACTGCAACCTCCAACTCCTGGGTGCAAGCAATTCTCCTGCCTCAGCCTCCTGAGTAGCTGGGATTACAAGCGCCTGCCACCATGCCCGGCTAATTTTACATATATATGTATATATATATTTTTAATAGAGACTGGTTTTCACCATGTTGAACCAGGCTGGTCTCGAAGCACTGGCCTCAGGTGATCCACCCGCCTCGGCCTCCCAAAGTGCTCGGGTTACAGGTGTGAGCCACCGTGCCTGGCCAGATTTGAAATTTTAAAAAGCAGGATAAACAGTTGATAAAAAACCATTAATTAAAATAAAAAAGAATATCATCTAGAAAAGTCTGGAGGAGCTGGGCCGTTGTGCGTGTTTGTAGTCTCAGCTACTTGGGAGGCAGAGGCAGGAGGATTGCTTGAGCCCAGGAGTTCCAAGGATGCAGTGTAGTGACATCATGCTTGTGAATAGCCACTGCACTCCAGCCTGGGCAACAAAGTGAGACCCCATTCCTAAAAAAAGAAAAGGGAAAGTCTAGAGGATGATAAATAGGTAGTGTGAATGATGGAGGAACGTGGAGAGGCGTTGCATGAAGTAGTGCAGGGTATGGGGCCAACTATAAATCTCTGGATTTTGAAGAGTTATTTTGTGGAAGAATTGAGTAGTCTTGTTCTGTTTGTTTTGGAACATAGAGCTAACTGTGGGGGTGGAGAGAGTTCCCAGAGACACATTTTGGCTTTTGGAAAGGAAGAACACTATCCCTGAGAGCCATCCAGCAGGGGAACAGACTGTGCGGGAGGTAGAGAGCTGCCCAGCAGGAGATGTGATCAAAGGCGGGGGGCTGCTTCCAGGGTGGTCAGAGTGGAAGCTCACTGGATGCCTTCCAGAGTTCTTCCAGCTGTGATCATCTGAGTCTGCAAATATTCTCTCTTGCTACTGAATTCTCAAATACTACTGAAGTGATATCTCAACTGCCCTGATTTGGAGGGGTGGAGATTGAAGAGCAGAGAGTTTTATTGTGAACGTTACTCTTAGGAAGTATCTAGGTGTTAGACCAAAATTGTATGTTTTATTTTAATGCCTGGGAATTACTTGTGATATCTATTCTTATTAAAGATAAGAAAATACTTTCTGTATTAGAAAATACATAACCCATTTGTTATTATATTGCTTCTTTACGCTTTCAGTGATATCTGGTCCTTGGGATGCATTCTGTATGAACTCTGTACCCTTAAGCATCCAGTAAGTATGGCGTGCAAAATGGAAAAGGCAGCTTGTCATATCTAACTGAGTCCTAATAAGGTGACAGATTCTAGTTGGCAGTTTGCTTCCCTAGGATGAAGTCATTATAAAAGTTTATATATGGTTCCAGTGCAGTCATCTGACCTGAGCTAGTTTTGTAGCATCTACTAATAGGAAATTCCCATTATTTAGTTTTGCTGTGCCATACATAACCTTTCTCTCTCTCTTTTCTTTCTCTTTTCCTCTTTTCTTTGTTTTTGCTATTCTTGTTTATTTTGATAAAATAAATATAAAATTTGCCATTTTATCCATTTTTAATTATACAATTCATTGTCATTGGTTACATTCACAATATTGTGCAACCATCACTACTATCTCTTTGGGTTTTATTTATTTATTTATTTTATTTTTTTGTGATGGAGTCTTACTCTGTTGCCCAGTCTGGAGTGCAGTGGTATGATCTTGATTCACTGCAACCTCCATCTCCTGGGTTCAAGTGATTCTCCTACCTCAGCCTCCCGAGTAGCTGGGACTACAGGTGCATGCCACCACGCCCAGCTAATTTGCTTTTTATGTATTTTTGCTGGAGACATTTTTGTATTTTTTTTGTAGTTTCCCCATGTTGACCAGGCTTGTCTCGAACTCCTGACCTCAGGTGATCCACTCGCCTCAGCCTCCCAAAGTGCTAGGATTACAGGCGTGAACCACTATGCCCAGCCACTACTATCTCTTTGTAAAACTTTTTTCATCACCCCAAATGGTGACTCTGTACCCATTAAACAGTTACTCCCCATTTCTTTCCTTTCACCTGCTAATCTGATTTCTGCCTCATAAATTTACATATTCTAGATATCTCATACAACTGGAATTATACATTTGCCCTTTTGTGTCTGGTTTATTTCACTAGCACAGTGTTTTCAAGGTTCATCCATGTTGTAGCATGTATCAGGATTCCATTCCTTTTCATGGCTGAATAGTATTCCATTGTATGTATAGACATGTTTATCCATTCATCTGGTTTTTTTTTTATTTTTTATTTTATTTTTATCTTTTTTTTTATTTTTGAGATGGAGTCTCGCTCTGTCGCCCAGGCTGGAGTGCAGTGGTGCGATCTAAGCTCACTGCAACCTCTGCCCGTGGATTTCTAGCAGTTCTCCTACCTCAGACTCCCAAGTAGCTGGGATTATAGGTGCCTGCCATCATGCCTGGCTAAATTTTTTTTTTAATTTGTAGAGGAGACAGGATTTCTCCATGTTGGCCAGGTTGATCTCGAACTCTTGACCTCAGATGATCCACCTGCCTCGGCCTCCCAAAGTGCTGGGATTATAGCCTTGAGCCACCGTGCCTGGCCTATCCATTAATCTGTTAATGGACACTTGGGTTGTTTCTATCTTTTGGCTATTGTAAATAATGCTTTTATGAACAATGATTTACAAGTATCTGTTAGAGTCCTTGATTCCTAATTTTGAGGTATATATCTAGTGGTGGAACTGCTGGGTCATATGGTAACTGTATTTGGCTTTTTGAGGAAGCACCAAACTTTGCAAGAGTACCTGCATCATTTATTTCCTCAGCTTTTTGCAGTTAGATTTCACTTGTCATATGAGTTTCCTCTCTAACTGAAATATCATGAAAACACAGACTTTGCCCTATTATTTTTTCAAGATATTTTTAAAAATATGAACAAAAAAAGGTCAAATAACTTGTTCTGTTTGTTCAGCAATAGCTTATTACATAGAACAACAACTGCAGGGCTAATTCCTATTGGTTCTTAGCTTTGCATAGAAATAAATTCTGTTCTTTGGATACGGATTGAAACTTAGCTTTTTACAGATGTACTTGAAGGCACGTAGAGCTCAGGAGAGAGTGAATGGTTGACAAACATCCTTCACCACTACCAGATGAAAGTAACGCAAACTGAAGACACTTAGTATTAACGAGAGATTATCTTTCTTGAATATAAGTGGTTTATAATGATGGCTACGCAGTTAGAGCAGCTTGGGGAACCTTTAAAATGCTGATGCCAAGGCCCACACCACAGTGACTGAATTGAAATATCTGAAAATATCCTGGTCATGTTTTTAAAGCAGGTGATTACAGTGTACAGCCCAAGTTGAAAAGCAACATAGTCTACAAATAAAAGTATTTTTAAAATTCCAACATCTTATAATTGTTTACTTCCTAACTGTATCTTTTCATAACTTACATATACACATTCTTCTTTTTTCTAGCAAGAATGAGTATTAAGGACTATTGTGCCCTGAATATTTGGCACAAGATCTGTCATCTCTTGTCTGCTCGAAGACAGAAGTTGTTCTCAAAACTTTAGGAAATGCAGATGATTGGTGTAATGGTTAAAAACTCAGAGGCAAAGCAGATTCAGTAATATTTGTCATGATCAGAATTTGTCCTTTGTTATTTGTCGATTTTTCTTTCTCATATATTCACTTGCATTTTTTTTATTCATGGGACAATATACTTTTTTAAAAATAAACTTTAAAAAAAATTTTAAACAGTTTTGGATTTGCAGAAAAATTACAAAGATAGTACAGAAAGCATATGTATACCCCACACTGTAATTAACATCTGACATAGCCTTGAGGTATAGAAACATTTCTTAAACAAGATTCAACAAGCAGAAATTATTAAGGAAAAATGGTGAATAAATTTGACTATACTAAATTATAAACTTTGCATAGCAAAAGATACCGTAAATAAAAACATAATATACAGATCAGGAGAAAACATTTTCAAGCATAACTAGTCAATAATTAATACAATATCATTTTTTAATATTTATTTTTAATTTTGGGGTACATGTCCAGAGTGTGCAGCTTTGTTACATGGAAACGTGCCATGGTGATTTGCTGCACCTGTCAACCCATCATGTAGTTATTAGGGCAATACACTTCAAGGTAGAATGCTAACATATTCTTTCATAAACATTACCAAGGCTGACATCTAATGTTCTGATATATTTATTATACATGGAAAACTTTGAAAATGTTACTCCAGTCTGTAATTACATATCCCACACTGTTACTCGTCAAACTTTAATAGCTACTTTAACGACAGGGATGGTTAAAAAGGATTTTGCAGTAGAAGTTTAAAACTGGAAAAGTCTGGCCAGGTGCAGTGCCTCATGCCTGTAATCTCAGCGCTTTGGGAAGGCAAAGTGGGAGGATTGTTTGAGCCCAGGAATTCAAGACCACTGGGCAACATAGCGAAACCCTGTCTCTTAAAAAAAAAAAAAAAAATTAGCCGGGAATGGTGGCACATGTCTATAGTTCCAGCTGTTTGGGAGGCTGAGGTGGGAGGATTGCTTGAGCCCAGGAGGTCAAGGATGCAGTGAGCTGTGATTGCACCACTGCACTCAAGCCAGAAAACCACTTGGAGAAAACTGGAAAAGTCTGAAGTGCATGTTGCTATGGAGCAGGCCTGGCAGTTTCTGGTGAGGGGTGGAGCGAAGGGATATCACACTTACTGTAAGTCTTTTAGTATCATTTGATGTTTTAAAATGTCATACATATTTTAATACATATTTAACATATATATATTACTTTGATTTTCAATATATATTAGTGTATATCTGCAAAAACATTATGACTAATAAGGTAGTCAAAGCAGGCATTGATGGAAATACCTTTTCTAGAGGGGGAAGCTTTTTACCATTCACGTTCAACTTTCTCCTAAACCACCGTAAGATTATATAATGGTATTTTAAGGACACCTCTAGAAAGAAAAAATGACCAGATAGCAGATATGTTTATTAAATTAAAATAATTTACACAGCTGGTAGTTTCTTCCATGTCTTCCCCTGTATCTGCTTTTAAAGTTCAGTTTTTCTTTTCAGTTTGAGGCAAATAGTTGGAAAAATCTTATCCTCAAAATATGTCAAGGGTCCATCCGTCCACTGCCATCTCATTACTCCTATGAACTTCAGTTCCTAGTCAAGCAGATGTTTAAAAGGAATCCCTCACATCGCCCCTCAGCTACAACGCTTCTCTCCCGAGGCATCCTAGCTCAACTTGTCCAGAAGTGCTTACCCGCCGAGGTATGATCTGTGTTGGACTGGCTGTGAACAGTTTTCGAGTGTTTGGCAAAATGGTTTGTTATCTTTTAACATTACACATTACCTGTGCTTATCAAAATCCAAATGATACAGAGGTATATTAAATAAAAAGTTAAAACTTCCTTTCCTTCCTCTTTCCCCTGCCACAATGCTGTTCCCCAAGAATAATCACAGTTTGTGTATCCTTCCAGACCTTTTTTTAGACATAAGTGTCTACATTTGTCTATCTAAATTATATGTACTTTTTTAAGTGGCACTTTTGTTTCTCACCTTGAAATATTGTGCTGAAGAATGCTGATGGTGAAATGAAATCATGGCAGTATCTATAGAAAAGTATGTTTTCACATCTTTAAATTCTCAACTTTAAATTTCAGGTCGTCATGGAATATGGTGAGCAGATATTAGAAGAAATAAAAAACTCCAAGCATAATACACCAAGGAAAAAAAGTAAGAATTTTGGACAGTGTATTTTTTTGTTAAGTGCTCTTTTAAAAATATACTATCACAGAAAAGAAATGTATAATTTTTAAGTTATTAGAAATGATTATCAGAGATATTCCTCAAGTGAACATTTTCTTTTTGTTACTTTAGATGTAATTCTGTAGTGAATACTGTACTTTCTGATCTCTGAAAAAAATTGGGATTTACAAAAGCCTAGTTTGGGATATTTTAGTGATGGAAAGATTATGCTGTCATTATTAGTACCGTATTTTCTCTGGCTTGCTGTGTAGGTCAGGTAGAAAGCTGCTTCTGTGGGTCGACCTAACAATCTATCCATGAAAATATAGCATTAATCTTATAGGAAAATGTATCCCATATGTATCCCATATGCCTGGTACTCTTTATCATAATGTTATGTGCAGATACTACAGAAGAAACATTTGAGAACTGGATTATTTTCTTAAACTTTTAACTGTTGTTTTGGAAGGATGTAAACCCTTTAGTCTTACAACTCAACCTTTTCGCCGTTAGTTAAGAGATAGCCAGTTACCTTTGTTTTACCAGTTTGCATTAGCATAGGTGTTATTCTGTGGCTTTTGTTCACATCCCAAGGTAGTGGGAAATCAGTTTTAAAATGCTGGGCAAGAAAAAAAGAGACTAAGAAAAGTTTCAAGGTAGTTTGGACAAGTGTAGGTTTTTTAAAAAATTAACTTTATTTTATTTTTGAGACAGGGTCTCACTCTGTCTCCCAGCCTGGAGTGCAGTGGTACAATCTTGGTTCACTGCAACCTCTGCCTCCCAAGTTCAAGTGATTCTCGTGCCTCAGCCTCCAGAGTGGCTAAGACTACAGGCATGCACCACCACACCTGGCTAATTTTTTTTTTTTTTTTTTTTTTTTGGTAAAGACAGGGTTTCACCATGTTGACCAGGCTGGTCTCAAACTCCTGACCTCAGGTGATCCACCCACCTTGGCCTCCCAAAGTGCTGGGATTACAGGCATAAACCACCATACCTGGCTGAAAAGTATAGTTTTACAGTTTTTAAAAAGAGGAATAAAGTAGTTAAAGAAATGTCACTAGATTGGGACCATATGTCTGGTGGCATCTCCAGTTTAATCTGTAGACAGTCCAGAACAATGAAATGGAATGGGGGGAGGGCAGAATAGTGTCTGACTTGCTCACTCGTGTATTCAGTGCGTCATCATCGACGTTCAATAGCAATTTTTAAAAATGTTGAATGAACAAGGCACATGAACCATAGGACTCTGCCGGAGGAAAACGAGGCACAGCCATTCCTACCAAAGAGATCAGTTGCAAGAGTTCTCTCCTGACTACTTCTGCTTATCTCTTGTGAGCTAATAAAGAGCTCACTTCTTGTTAGGAACACCTATTCCACCAGCTGTAACAGCTGACAGGAAAAGCAGGGACTCCACTATGCATTGAAGGGGAGAATGACTTTAGGCATGCAGAGTTATGTTACCTCTTCGTGCCTAAATAAGTTGGCATAAGTGAATAGAGATGTCCTTTAACTTTCAGATTTTAACTTTAGGAATGAAACGGTGGAAATAGCCTCCTTGAACAACTGAGCTGTATTATTAGGTGATTAAAGCTTGATATTCCCATTCAGGATATCAAAGAGCTTTGGGTCTTTGACTTTAATGACATCAAGCTGTATGCAGATCATATTAGGACATTAATAGGATGATCCTTTATGTGTTTTATCTTTCTGTCTTTTCTCTCTCTTTTGAAAGCAAACTCAAGCAGAATCAGGATAGCTTTGGGAAATGAAGCAAGCACAGTGGTAAGTGCTTTAAAATTAAATTTATGAGGCTGGGTGCGGTGGGTCACACCTGTAGTCCCAGCACTTTGGGAGGCTGAGGCAGGTGGATCACTTGAGGTCAGGAGTTTGAGACCAGCCTGGCCAACATGGTGAAACCCTGTCCCTACTAAAAATACAAAAATTAGCTGAGTGTGATGGTAGCCTATAATCCCGGCTACTCAGGAGGTTGAAGCAGAAGAATTGAGTGAACCTGGAGACGGAGGTTGCACTGAGCTGAGATCATGTCATTACACTCCAGCCTGGGCGACAAGAGCGAAACTCTATCTTAAAAAAAAAAATCACATTTATGAAACATGCAACTCCTGAGTACTGGGTACCCTTAAGTACCATGAGATATTTGGAAGACTGACCTGGTCCCTCCAGTTAAGTAGTTCTTCATCTTTTGGTGTGTGAAATAACTGGTAGCTGTTCTCCTGCACTGTCAGCTGAGCCACTTTAGGTCACCATTTATTGTTTTTCCATTTTTAATTATTGATGGCAGTGGTTTCAATACAGATGTGAAAGAATTTTGTCCTGCTTTCAGTCATGAAAATCTTGCATTACTGTGGCTTTATTTTTATTTATTTATTTATTTGAGAGGGTCTCACTCTGGCATCCAAGCTGGAGTGCAGTGGTGTGAACATGGGTTCTTTGAACTCCCGGGCTCAAGTGATCTTCCCACCTCAGCCTCCCAAGTAGCTGGGACTACAGGCATGTGCCACCATGCCCAGCTAATTTTTTGTTTGGCATTTTTTTTAGAGATGGAGTTTGCCATGTTACCTGGGCTGGTCTCAAACCCCTGTCCTCAAGTGATCCTCCTACCTTGGCCTCTCATAGTGCTGGGATTATGAGTGGTGTGAGCCATTGGGCCTGGCTGCTTTTTGATTTATTTGTTTATTTTGAAACAGAATCTCCCTCTGCCGCCCAGGCTAGAGTACAGTAGCACGATCACAGCTCACTGCAACCTCTGCCTCCTGGGTTCAAGTGATTCTCATGCCTCAGCCTCCTGGTTAGCTGGGACTACAGGCACGGGCCACCATGCCCAGCTAATTTTTTTGTCTTAGTAGAGATGGAGTTTTGCTATGTTGGCCAGGCTGGTCTTGAACTCCTGGCCTCATGTGATCTGCCTGCCTCGGCTTCCCAAGGTGCTGGGATTACAGGCGTGAGCCACCACACCTGACCTGCTTTTTGTTTTTTTATGGTGGTAGAATATACATAACATAAAATATGCCATTTTAGCCAATTCTAAGTGTACAATTCAGTGGTCTTAATTACATTCATAATATTGGGCAACCATCACTACTGTCTATTTCCAAAACTTTTTATCATCCCAAACGGAATCTCTGTACCTATTAAACAATAACTCCCACTTCCACCACTGCAGCCCGGCAGCCTCTAATCTCAAATCTGGTAGCCGCTCAAATCTCTGTGTGAATTTGCTGATTCTAAGTATTTCATGTAAGTGGAATCATAACAATATTTGTCCTCTCATGTCTGGCCTCTTTCACTTACATAGTGTTTTTAAGTTCTTCTATGTGTCAAAACTTCATTTCTTTTTATTGCTGTGCTGAATAACACTTAGATTACTATTTTGATCTTAACATTTTTCTGTTCAATGCCTTGTAGCGCCTCCTTGTTATCCCGAGAATTTTCAGGCTGGCATTTGGGGTCCTGTTCGTCCTGTCTAGCCCTGGGCAACTGTGACATTCTTTTATACTGAAGCTTCCATAAATCTGTGGATATTAACAGCCGATTCATGTTCCAGTGTTGTCACACCCACCTTAGCAAATCGTGTACTATTGATTTTTTTCTTCAATATTTTAATTAACCTTGCTTTGCTCTCCTCTCCTTTCCCTTTCTTTTTTTCCTTCCTTTTTCTCTCTCCCTTTTTTCTTCCTCCCTCTCTTCCTTCCTCCCTTCTTCCCTCCCCACTTCCCTCCCTGTCTCCTTCTCCTTCCCTCCTTCCTTCTCTCCCTCCCTCTCTCCCTCCCTTCCTTCCTCCTCTTTCTTCTTTTCATCTCACTCTGTTGCCCAGGCTGGAGTGCAGTAGCATGAATACCATTCACTGTAGACTCGACCTCTTGGATTCAAGGGATCCTCCCACTTCAGCCTCTTAAGTAGCTGGAACCACAGGTGCACGCCACCACACCCAAATAATTTTTAACTTTTTCTAGAGATGAGGTCTCACCATGTTGCCCAGGCTGGTGTTGAACTCTTGGGCTTAAGTGATCCTCCCGCCTTGGCCTCCCAAAGTGCTGGGATTTACAGGTGTGAGCCACCTCACCTGGCCTAACCCTTTAATTCAAAAAGGAAAAGATGTTGTATTGACAACAAATTACTCTCTTCACGGAATGTACTAGTAACTAAACTTGTAAATTTTTTGAATGAACCATGGGTTGTAAATAAATAACATCCTACCATTATGTTGCTACAAATGGAATATAGGCCTCTGTACTTTTTTCTTTTCATTGTAATGTCTGGTTTTTTTTCCAGCTTTTTGAGTTATAATTTACATGCCACAAAATTTACCCATTTTTATGCACAATTTGATAAATTTTGATGATGGTATTTAAACGTCCATATAACCCCTGCCACAATCATCATATAGGACTTCCAGGCAGGGCAGGGTGGCTTACGCCTGTAATACCAACGCTCTGGATGGCGGAGGCGGAAGGATCGATTGAGGCCAGGAATTTGAGACCAGCTTGGGCAACACAGTGAGACTCCATCTCTACAAACAATTAAAAATTGTAGCTGGGCATGGTGGCACATGCCTGTAGTCCCAGCTATTGGGAAGCTGAGGCGGGAGGATTGCCTGAGCCTGGGAGGTTGAGGCTGCAGTGAGCTATGATTGCACCACTGCACTCCAGCCTGGGAGACACAGCAAGACCCTGTCTCAAAAAGAAAAGAATTTCTATCCCGTAAAATGTTTCCTTGTGCCCCTTTGCAGATGATCTGTGTCCACGCACTATAATCTGATACCACCTGTAGTGAACACAGCAATGTGTGTTTGCAAAATGAAAAGCGTGCAACATGTAAACAGAATGGAGAGAAGGCCAAAAAGTCAGTGAGGGCATGAAGGACTTGAGGCAGGAAAACTCGTGTGCAGGCCAGCAAAGGATGGTGGCAATGAAGGCAGATCGAGTAGCATCCAGATGAAGGTGGGAGGCCACTGCAGATGCAGAGAGCAGTGATTCTCAATGGGAAGGAAAGACTAGAGTCCCCTGGGGGCTTTTCACAGCTGCCCCTCTCTGCTACTCCTTTAAGATTCTGATGTCAATCTTGAGTTTAGGAGGCTTTGAAATCACTGCTGTAAGTGAGACACCACTGTTAAGTGACAGATTTTTGTGTTCCCTACATGTGTGGAAAGAGAAGTTTGAGAACCACTGCTTAGAAAGATGAAAATCCAACATGCCAGCCAAACATACTGTTATTGATTCATTCAACAAATAATTGAGAACTTGTTTGCCTGGGACTGTTTAGGCATTCAATATGTACTCAAAATATATGCAGATTTAGTAAACTAGATAGTGTGTTACTATATTTCATGAAATCAAGGGCTTAATTTTGAAAGATGCTGAATTAAGTGGGATCATTTTGATTCTATATGGCAACTGTATTAAATATCTCATTTTGATATTATAGTTCATAAAGCCCAATATAGCACACCATATTGAAATTTTTCATTATTCTTTTCCTTATAAAGACCTGCCAAACATCTGTCATTTTAATATATCTTCTTCATATTTATAATCATTGATATTAATGGCTATGACTGTGTATGTCTATTAATGTATACACATAAGTAGGTTTATGATTTATATATGTTATTAAATATATATGGCAATATACACGTCTTTGGGGTTCTATGATTAGTCGTGTTTTTTAATCCATTAATTTTTATTTGAAATTAAAATAGCTGACTTTGCATATGTGTTTACCTTTTTTTTTCTAGCAATTCAAGCATTATTTAATCTGTATTTTAAATCTCTTTTAAAGCAGGAGGAAGAACAAGACAGAAAGTGTAGCCATCCTGATTTGGAAAGCATTAATGAAAATTTAGGTGAAAGTGCACTGAGAAGAGTAAACAGAGAAGAAAAAGGTAAGTTATTCAAATTCTAATCATTTCTTAGATGAGGATTTGGAGAATACAGAGGAAATACCAATTTTTATGTTACTAGGTCTCAGGTATCGTAAACAAGAGTACAAGTCAGTATTTTTTTGCTTATCTAGTAACTTATTTAATGTTTTAGGAATATTTTATTTACCACAAAAGAGAGAGTAGTCTTTATCAGTAAGAGCCATTAGGAAGAGTAGTATTTATTACACTATCCAACATAAAAAGCATATCCTACTGTGTGTGTGTAAGTCCTCCCAGGGCTTCATTCTTATACAATGTGTAATATGTAACTATATACATATTATTTTTTAAAATTCAGTCACATTAACAATTCCTTTTAACTTTTCATTTTGGATTTTTAATAAAATGTCCTTTGCTTAGATTTGAAAGAACATTGTTGCTAGATCTGAGTTTGAAAGAGAAAAGAAACACTTCCATATTGTTGTTAGAGTATATGTGTGGACAGAGATGAATACATAAAATAAATGCTTGGCGTTCCTTTCTTACACTTTAAAATCAGGTAATAAGTCAGTCCATCTGCAGAAAGCCAGTTCACCAAATCTTCACAGGCGACAGTGGGAGAAAAATGTACCTAATACAGCTCTTACAGCCCTGGAAAATGCATCCGTACTCACCTCCAGTTTAACAGCAGAGGATGATAGAGGTTAGTAGTCAGACTGAATACTATTATTTTATTAGAGACCTTTTTCTAGTAGTTATTTGGTGCGGTAGAGGTTTTTGTTGTCTGTGAAGGGTATTTGGCGTCACACATCAGAGCATTGCTCACACAGGTAAGTGAAGCAGATTTTAGTTGACGGTCAGATGTAATTAACTTTGCTTGAAAATATGATCTGGAAGGTACATGCTGAAAAATCTTTTTTTATTTGACACTAATTTTTTTCTTTTCACAACTAGGTGGTTCTGTAATAAAGTACAGCAAAAATGCTACTCGTAAGCAGTGGCTCAAAGAGACCCCTGTCACTTTGTTGAACATCCTTAAGAATGCTGACCTCAGCTTGGCGTTTCAAACATACACAATATATAGACCAGGTAATTCATGTCTGTATGCGACCTTGGAAACCCTTTGACTTTCTGAAGATTGTGGTAAATAGATACAACATAAAATTTCCATCTGAACCATTTTAAAGTGCACAGTTCAGTGGCACTCAGTGCTTCACACTGTTGTGCAGCCATCACCACTATCCATCCACAGAAATTTTCTCACCTTCCAAAACTAAAATCAAAGCGTCTCTCCTCCCAGAAACCCTTTGATTTCAAAGTTATAGAATAATTCACAGCATTGTATTTTTGCATGTTTTTGAATCTTTTCTAGCCAGTCTTAAGCTACAATGAAAATTTTTCATACAGCTACATTAATTCTATTCGCTCATTTTTTTGCCTATTTTCATAATCGTGCTACTACTATCCTTGAAGAATAGCCCATTTTTATCATGCAAATATGCCATTGCCTTAGCAACAACTCCAAGATTTCTTCTGCTGTATACCTAAACTGTGTTACATTGAATAGAGCTCAAAAAGGATGAACAATTAGGATTTGATTTTTAAATTTTTTTAACAGACATTTTTACTAAAATTGTATAAAATAATTTTTTATAATACTATCCTTAGGAATCTAGGCCAGTGGTCTGCATTAGATATGTATATGTGTATGTGTATTACAATTATGATAATTTAATTACTAAGCTCCCTTGCTAGGTTAAGATCTAAGATAAATTATACTGAGTAGAGCATGTAATGGTATGGCAAGTCTGACTATATTTATTGCAACAATTGTTTATTTGGTCAATATTTATTGAATGCCTAATATAGGTTAAGATAAAGAAAGAATAAAACACAATTCCTGCCCTAAGGATGAAGGAGTTCATTACCTGGGAGGTCAGCACGCTGATAAAGAATGATCGTGCTCTGTGGTGTATGCATTCAGACAGAGTGGAGCACAAAACATCATGAAAGCCCTAAAGAGAGGCTGAGGCACGGGAGGAAGATGTTAAGGAAGGTTAATGGTTATGAATTTCAGCTTAGCAGTTTTAGGTCCTGGCTTTTGTGTCCGGTTTAGTGATGAAGTTTTGTCATTTTAGGAAACTCCCTGTTCAAAAAATATATCATATACTATTTTGAAATGCCTTTTATAAGATTCAGCCCATGTTTTTAGGTTAGGTTTTCATGCTGTTTGTGGAAAATCTACAAGTAATTACCTGGAAAATTTTTTTAAAGCATACATGTAGTCTTCCTTCAGTTTCCTACTTTTCTTCCTCCTCATTGTGAAAATGTGGGAGGGGAAAGCTGAGAGGAAAAAAGGAATTGCTATAATTCAACTTCCGAAGGTAACTTTTAATGCCTTAATATACATTCTTATATTTGGAGGGTTTTATTGTGATTTTCCAAGTTTTTTTTTTCTCTTAAAGAAAATCATGTTTATAGGCTGGGTGTGGAGGCTCACAGCTGTAATCCCAGCCCTCTGGGAGGCTGAAGCAGGAGGGTTACTTGAGCTCAGGAGTTCAAGACAAGCCTGGGCAACATAGCAAGACCTCGTCTCTACTAAAATAATTAGCCAGGCACGGTTCTGGACACCTATAGTCCCAGCTACTTAAGAGTCTAAGGTAGGAGGATCTCTTGAGCCTGGAAGACCAAGGCTGAATTGAGCTGTGATGCCACTGCACTCCAGTCTGGGTGACAGAGTGAGACCCCTGACTCAAGGAAAAAAGAAAGTGCTGTTTATAAATTTAATTCACGTCCTGGTGCTTCTGCTTCAGGGGCCTGACTTATGCCCACAGTCATGTTGGGTAATGTGTGGAGACACTACAAAAGAGTTATGGGACATGGCATTGTCCTCAGTTAGCCAGCAAGCTTGTGGAGGAGTTTAGTCAAACTGCATGAAATAAGTAAATACTGTGTAAATTGGTATATTTTCTGTTCATATCTCCTGAAGGTTCAGAAGGGTTCTTGAAAGGTCCCCTGTCTGAAGAAACAGAAGCATCGGATGATATTGATGGAGGTCATGATTGTGTCATTTTGGATCCAGAGCGACTTGAGCCTGGGCTAGATGAGGAGGACACGTACGTTGTGATAATGCGTAGAAAGCTTTAGCTGGGGTGTGTGTGTGTGTGTGTGTGTGTGTGTGATTTAAATTAGACCATGATAATTTGAGGTTTAGTAGGGACCTATTTCATCATAAATGGGTATTTATATCCTGATCTTTTGTCTGGGATGGGTTATAATCCTTACACTATGATTATAAAATTCCTGATTGAGCCCTACGCCTATAACCTTTCAGCTTGGACCTATAATTTTTTAATATATTAGGTTTTGCATTTTTAAAAGTTTTAGAAATGGTAAAAGAAGAACTAACTAAGATCTTTTGGAAGAACTTAACAATTTCGTCCCTTCAGTTGCCTTATGGAACTCATTTTTCAGAAGCTTAAATATTGTTATGGTGGTGTTCTGCTTTGAATTCATCAACAGATACTGTGGCTCTAATGTTAGAGGTTTATGGTCCAAATTGTGTTTTCACAGGGACTTTGAGGAAGAAGGTGACAGCCCTGACTGGGTGTCTGAACTGAGGAAGCGAGCTGGATGGCAAGGCCAGTGTGATCCTGAGTCACACCGAGGAGAGGCTTCAATGAGGAGTTCGTGTTGGGATGATAATTAGTTCACGCGATGTATATTTTCTTTTGGAAACAGAATGAAGCAGAGGAAACTCTTAATACTTTAAATTGTTGGTTAGTATCATAAGTTTGAAAAGTCTAAAACCCTGTAAGTTTTGAACTCAAGGGAGAAGGTATAGTGGAATGAGTGTGAGCATCAGGCTTTGCAGTCCCTTAGAACAGAAGTGGGATGCTAGCCTGCCTCTACCTACTTGTGTGATTGTGGGAAATTACTTGACCTCTTTGAGCCCCGATTTCTTTAACCGTAAAATGAGGATAATAATGCCTACCTCAGAGGGATGCTGACCATAGATTCTTATAGCAGCCTGTATATTATTATTCACATTATGATTTGTGTTTATTATTATGTGACTCTTTTTACATTTCCTAAAGGTTTGAGAATATATTTAATTATGATATAGTAATGTGTGCGATTTTTCAATGTGACCTGATTCTGAGTAGTTTGAAAATCACTCCAATGATCTTCACCAACTACCAGCTGTCCTTAAGTACAGTCCCTCATAGGATGCACGAAAGAGTCTGGGTTGGAGGGTCAGCCCTGGGAAGCATAGGGTGGTCTGCAGATCTTGTCAGAAGATGGCAGTCCTGTAGATGAGGAAGAAAGAGGCCAGAGGTGAGGAGTGGAAATGGTAAATGTCAGAAACTAGAGAGTGATGTGGAATGAATGGGGGACGCATGGCACACATGTGCTGGGTCCTGTTGTGTGTTAACATCATCTAATAGTGTGCACTTTAGTGAGATGAGACTATTTCTCTAAAGAAAAAAC